>CM069908.1:100859664-101162115 GCA_036172215.1 Camellia granthamiana | reverse complement strand
GACATGTAAGCCATGCTCACTGCTCGGTCAACCCACTTTCCTTCATTGTTCTGCACTAATGCCTTTTCTTCTTTTCTCTTTGCAGCTATCAAAGCCTTAGAAGCGAACTATTTCAACCCCAACGAGCCCTGCCATCAGAATCGTGCTGCGGTATCGTAACCGGGATTGTCACGACCTTGTCGGCTACGTACCGAGCTACAGATACACAGCTCCCCGTCGGAGTAGGGTTACAGACTTTCTCCGAGCACCATCTCCACCACCCGATCCAACACCTACCGGACGTGCCCCTAATGCAGCTAACCAAGGAAGAGGAAATGTCCAAACGAAGCCGTATCAAAAATCTCATCACCGCCACAACCACCGAGCTGCCGAGCATCCCTCCCCGTGCCCCGGCTGCTGGTCAAACATCTGGGACGGTGATTGCATTGGCATTGACTGCTGCGGCGCAAGCCAGTTAAAGAAAGTCACCGAGCAGGGAAAAAGGCCTCGTCCTGCCGATTCGTCAGTTGAGCTCGTCGCTGAGCTGAGCACCGAGTAACCAGTTGAAGCCTCAGAGCCAACTCCTCCATGGCAGCCACAGTTCAAGTACCGGGGTAAAGCGATCCCGGCGAACGCCTCAATCAAAGGCGATAAAGAATATCTCCTGGCTTTCGACCTGACAAAAGCTCTACTCCTGCCGAGCGACGTGACCGGCAGCAACCACGTGCCGGACACCCGGCTCGTGAAGTCCTTGGTCAAATCTATGACCCGGGTAAGAATTTCGCATGCTTTATTCAAATTTGTTCAAGTGTTTGCACAGTTACTTTCTTTATTCGAACTCTAACGCGTCCTCTTACAGGCCATCATCCAGAAACAACATCTTGTGATGGACCGGATTCACAAGCTCCGGCAAAAAGTGACCAATGGGGCCAATCAGGTCAAGCATTTGGAAACCGAGCTGGGGAGGTTTAAAGCATTGCTCGAAACGACCAATGCTGACAACGCAAGACTCCTTGGCCAGCTCAGCAAGGCCGAGCAGGAGAGAGACGAGCTGAAAGCCCAACTTGCAGCCAAGAAAGAAGCGCGGAAGGCTGCTGTGGATGAGGCCAACAATCTCGGTTTCCAGGAGGGCCGAGGACAACTACAGCAAGCAAGTCGAGGCCACTAAGGACATTTATTTCAAGTCCGACTGGAAGGCCGCTTGTGAAAAGCTCGGCCAAGGAGTGGAGACCGAGGTGTTTGCTTCTCCTCCCCGGCCTTTTTGTCGGCCTACCTGATTCCCTACGCCAACGAAGTCTTCAACGCTTTGCAAGAGGCGGCAGAGACGGAGGCCGAGGACGACGGTAGCCCAGCAGGAACTCGGTAAAAAGGAGAAGGCCGCGGTTGTTGACGTGGAAGCCGTGATAGAAGCAACCGGGGATGAGTTTGCTGACCTCTCTCCGTTAGCATAGTTTAGACCCTTTTTTTTTTTGTTTGAGTTTTTGTAATCGGGTTACAAGCCCCACTTCATGTACCCAGTAATCCTATCAATGAAAAGTTTTCATTTCGCTTGTACTCTTGCAATCTGGTGTTGTTGTAAATTCTCCAACCGTACTACTTCTGCCCGGTGAGAAAAGTATCTCGGTCAAAATAAACCGTACTACTAGAGTTGAATAGGCCGTCAATACGTAAGCCGAGATACCCATCCCGGCAAATATGCTAAAATAAATCATAAACTCTTCGAGCTGACATAAAACATCTCGGCACAAAAGTAACAGTTGAGCAAACCAGCATAAAACTTTGAGTTGGGCAAATCACCGTCTCTCTTAGCCGGGGTAAATCATCCCGAGTAAAACACAAGAGTTGAGCACATCATCAACCCTTCTCGCCGGGGTAGATCATCTCGGCCAGAGCCTTTGAGTTGGGCAAATCACTAACTCTTTTAGCCGGGGTAAATCATCTCGGATAAATCACAAGGGTTGAGCACATCATCAACCCTTCTAGCTGGGGGTAGATCATCTCGGCTATAGCCTTTAAGTTAGGCAAATCACCAACTCTTTTAGCCGGGGTAAATCATCTCAGCTAGAAACACAAGGGTTGAGCACATCATCAACCCTTCTAGTCGGGGTAGATCATCTTGGCTAGAGCCTTTGAGTTGGGCAAATCACTAAACTCTTTTAGCCGGGGTAAATCATCTCGGCTAAAACGTAAGAGTAACCCCCTCAGTTACAACATTACTCCGAACACAAAAAACTTCTTCAGCAAAGATAATTCACTTCTATTACAGTGGCAAAAAGAGTTACATTCAGAAGCAAAAAGAGTTACAGTGGCAAGTCCTTCCACAAAAAATTACATAAAAAAGACAAATACTAAAAATAGTACAGTTTGAGGTTAGCCGCATTCCATGGCCGAGGTATGCCTTTGCCATCCAAGTCCTCTAAGTGGTATGCCCCCTTGCCCACTAGACCGATTATCCTGTAAGGCCCCTTTCCAGTTTGCCCTCGCCAGACACCAGTGTGTTGCCCATCACCTTTCTTAAAACCAGTTCCCAACTTTAAACGGTCTGGGGTGCACCATTTTTTTGTATTTTCTGGACAGTTCTTGTTGGTATGCAGCCACGTGGATTAAAGCCTTTTCTCGGCGCTCATCAACTAGGTCCAATTCCAGGCGATGGCTTCAGAATTCAACTCGGGCTCAAAATTTTCGCTGTGGATGGTGGGCATGCGGTTTCCAATGGGATGACCCGCCTCCATGCCATATGCCAGGCAAAAGGAGTTTCCCCCGGTCGAGCGTCTCGGGGTTGTCCGATATGCCCAAAGGACACTTAGGAGTTCCTCGGCCCATTTTCCTTTGGCTTTCTCTAGCCTCTTCTTCAACCCATCGAGAATGGTCTTGTTCGATGCTTCGCTTGGCCGTTGGACTGCGGGTAAGCCGGGGTGGAGTTATAGAATTCTATCTTCAATTCCTCACAAAATCCTCTGAACAGGCGCCCATCAAATTGGGTGCCATTATTAGAAATCAAAACCTTGGGGACGCCAAACCGTGTTATCACATTCTTCCAAACAAACCGTTTGACATCTTTCTCTTTGATAGTCGCTAAGGGCTCAGCTTCAACCCATTTAGTGAAGTAATCAGTAGCCGCAATGAAGAACTTCAATTGCCCGGTGTCGTTGGGAGTGGTCCCACTATGTCCAGCCCCCACATCGCAAAAGGCCAAGGGCTTGTGAGAGGAAGAAGTTCTCTGGCCGGCTGGTGAATTTGGTGGGCGAACTTCTGGCATTTTTCACATTTCTAACATACTTCTGAGCATCTGCTTGCATGCATGGCCACCAGTATCCTTGCGAGATAGCTCGGTAGGCCAAAGATCTCCCCCCGATGTGACTTCCGCATATTCCTTCATGGATCTCGTACAGGAAAGCTTCCACGCTATCTGGATGAACGCACTTGAGGTACGGGCCTGTGAATGACTTCTTATATAAAGCACCAGATGGAGAGAGCCAAAACCGCTCTGATTTCGCCCGAACTTTATGTGCTTCCTTCTTGTCGATCGGAAGAATTCGTTCTTTTAGAAAAAGGATGATAGGATCCATCCAAGAGGGGCCAAGCTCGGTGCAAAGTACTTCTGTCTGCACGGAGTCCTCAATACTAGGCCTTGGGAGAAACTCGATTAGGAGAGGATTGGGAGTTGAATTGTCGAACATGGAAGCTAGGCTAGCCAACTCGTCTGCTCGGCCATTCTCTTCACGGCCAATTTGTTGGACCCTTATTGCCTAGAATTCCTTGATATGTTTCTCTCACTAGAGCTTGGTACTTGGCCATTATGTTATCTTTGGCTTCCTAGATCCTAGAGACTTGGTTGATGACAAGTTGGGAATCACTGTAGACCATCAGCTCGGATGCGTGCAATTGGAGGGCGCTTCTAAGTCTGGCCATCAGTGCTTCGTATTTAGCCTCGTTGTTCGACGTTGGGAATCCAGAGTGCAATAGAGTGTTCGATGGTTAGACTGTCGGGCGAGATCAAAACAATGCCCAGCCCGGCGCCATGCCGGTTCGAGGCACCATCTACGAAAAGTTTCCACATTTCACCAACAAAAAGCATCCAACTTTCTGAGGGATCCTGGGAGGCCTGCAAGTTGACGGATCATGGGTCACTTGGCTGCATGGCTATGTTTGTTGCAAGCTCGTCGTTGATGGTTTCGACAGATATGTATTCATCCCTCCTTGGCGATACGGCCTCGGACCCAACAGGTTGGCCGATTATTCCCAAGTCCATCGTCACATTGCCAGGCAGGGGTACAATTTGACTGAAGGTTGTATGGATGGGCGCGCAAGCTTCGCGTCGTCAACATCGCTCTGTGGTGCTATTTCTGTTGAGCCTTCATTTGCCATCTCGGCTACCATGGTATGATCCACCAGGCATGCCTGGTGTGTTCCAGGTGAGAATTCCGCAGCGAAGTCTGCTAGGGCATGGGCTTTGATGGCAGTTCGGGGTCGAAACTTGATGTCAAATTGCCCCAATTCGACTGCCCACTTCAGTATCCCACCGGAGAAATCCGCCCGCTCAAACAAGGCTTTTAGAGGAAATTTGGTCAACACGATGATTGTGTGAGCATGAAAGTAGTGCACCAATTTCCGAGAGGCCATCATTAGCGCCAAAGCAAGTTTTTCCAGTGGCAAATACCTCGACTCTGCCGGTAACAAGGTTTTGCTCACGTAAAAAGATAGCGAGATGTTGGATGCCCTCTGACCGGACAAGCACCCGCACTAACTGCATGTTGAGAAACTGCCAGATAAAGGTAGAGTTCTTCGCTGGGCTTGGGTGTCACCAATAGTGGTGCGGAAGATAAATACATCTGAGCTCGGCCAAAGCCCTATCACATTCCTCGTCCCATGAAAACTTGGACTTCAAAGCTCTAAAGAAAGGGCGGCAATGATCTAATGACCGGTTTATGAATCGGTTAAGCACGGCTGCCATACCGGCGAGATGTTACACATCCTTTGCCGAGTTGGGCTGCTTCAATTCTTGTATGGCTTTGATTTGTGAGGGGGTCCGCTTCGATGCCTCGGTTTGTGACTAGGAAGCCCAGGAATTTCCCGAACCCCACACCGAAGGCACACTTTGACGCATTCAGGCGAAGCCTGTGTTGTTTAGGAATAGCGAACATCTCGGCTAGGTCAGATAAGTGGTCGGCCTGTTGCCTGCTTTTGACCACCATGTCGTCAATGGAAGCCTCCATTATCCGGCCCAGCAGAGGAGCGAACATTTTAGTCACCATCCTTTGGAAAGTCGCCCCGGCGTTCTTCAAACCAAAAGGCATGACTCGATAGCAGACAGTCCCCTCGGCATAGTGAAAGAGGTTATCTCGCGGTCTGGAGCATGCATGGCGATTTGGTGATAACTGCGATAGGCATCCAGGAAACTGAGCCTGTTATGCCCGGCCGTGAGATCCACTAGCTGGTCTATTCTGGGTAGAGGAAAGCTGTCTTTAGGGCAAGCTCGGTTAACAGTCTTGTAATCAATGCAAACTCGCCACTTCCCATTCTTCTTGGGCACTACGACTGTGTTTGAAACCCACCGAGGGTAGTGCATTTCCTGGATAGCCCTTGCTTCCAGCAGGTTCCTCACTTCCTCCGCGACTACCTCGGTGTGATGAAGAGCCGATCTCCTCGTCCTTTGAATGACCGGACATGCATCCGGGAAAACATTGAGTTGGTGGAAAATTAAGCTTGGATCAATACCAGGCATGTCGTACAGCGTCCATGCGAAGACTTCGATATTCGCCATCAAGAACTCTACCATCTCGGTCCTTTCTTGGGCGGTCATGCTTGACCCTAGCAAAAAGAACTTGTTTGGACTGTCGGCGTCGATCCGCACTTCCACAAACTCTTCAACAGCCTTTTCCTTGGCCCTGGTGCCCACGTCATCAAGGACACTTTGGTTTTCCGGACCTTCAATCATTTGCACGAAGCCTTTGGCAGCTTGACTCCCATTCACTACCATGAAACATTACTTTGACATGACTTGATCACCCCAAATTTCCTCAACTTCCCCCATAGCCGAGGGGAACCTCATAACCTGGTGGTAGGTTGACGCTACCGCCTACATAGCGTGAAGCCATCCCCTACCTAAGATCAGGTTGTATGTGGACGGCACCTTCAATACCCAGAACTCCACCTGCTTGACCACGGATCCGACTTTGACTGGTAAGATTATCTCTCCCATAGGCCACTCCGGTTGTGAGTTGAAACCAACTTGTGGGGAAGTTGCCGGAGCCAAGTCTGTATCTCGGAGTTTGAGTTGCTTGAAGACGTCGTAGTACATAATCTCAACCGAGCTTCCCTGGTCAATCAAGATGCGCTTGACATCGAAGTCTCTGACGCGGAGGGTGACTACTAGGGTGTCATTGTGCGGCGTTTGCATGCGCTCTAGGTCCCTAGTTGAGAAACTAATCACATTTTTCTCCTTGGTCTTGCCCCTTTTGATCGCGGGCTGGACTGACAAAACTTCCCTCATATGCTCTGCCTTTTTGATCATCCCTCGGAGCTCGCATACCCGTGCCGGCTCCACTATGCCGTGGATCACATTGACCACTCCTTGAGGGGGCACCTCTAGGTCATCCGAACCACTCGGATCGGCCGGGGCGTGGTGCGCGACTCTAACGCCCCCATCGATGTAAAGGTCTAAGTGACCGGTTGCGACCAGCTCCTGCAAGTGTTGCTTTGGGGGCAAACAGTCCTTCGTCCGGTGCCCTCGCTCTTTATGGAATGTGCAGTGGTACCGCAGATTAAAACCCTTTTACACATCGCCTAACTTGGCGGGAAACCGGACGTAATCCTCGTCGCGGATTTCACTAAGTATGCGATAAATCAGTATCTTAAATACCATGGTGATGCCCGTTTGAGCATTCAACTTTCTGTTTGCATCCGCTGCGTCATCGCGGGGGTATTCCATTCGGTCACTGCGGCGACTTTTACCTTGGCTTTTACAGTCAGGGCCACAATCTGACTCTCTTGCGCGGTCATTCGGACGGTTTGTCTCCTTGTAGACACCCCATTTTTGACCGACCTTAAGACTCAGACGTCATCGATTGAGCGCTCGGTGATGGTGTTTGTTGTGCTCGTTCTAAGGTTTCGGAGTTTCGGCTGAGAGCCTTACCCCTAGACCTCGGGACCCTTTTGTGTTTTGCCTCGGTTTGCGAACCAGGTATTGTTTTCTCTTCCCGAAGGGAGGGAGAGGTCCCGTAGACCATCTCTCAATGGCCATAGGCTACTTTTCGTGGTCGTAGGCCACTTTTCCCGTTTGGAGACCAGTTTCCGATTTTCAGAGCCGTTGGTCGTGTGCCTCGGTTCGGGACCGCTTAACTTTCTCCGTTTGGCACGGTTTTTGGCACACACCTTTCTTCCTCTCTCTGGAGGGACATTGTGGCCCGGGAGACCACCTTTGTGGTTGCACACCATTTTCGATGCTTAGCAGCCTGTTTTCGGAGCACCCGACCGCGCGTTTTGACCCCCGAACCCTCGTTTTGCATCCGTCTTGGTTCATTTTTGGCATGGACCTTGTTTTCATTGTTTGGGAGGTGGTACAAGGGTGGGAGACCACCTTTTCTCCTTGGAGACCACTTTTCTCCTGCCAGCCGATTTTCTTGTCAGGAAGCTGGTCTCCTTGGTCTTTGAGCCACATTTACTGGTCTCCCACCATACCACTAGCTTGCATTCAATGTGGAGACCATCAAATGGGGTTGCCGACCACCTTTCATTGATTTGGACGTTTTGAACTGGTCGGCCGACCAGGGGAAGTGGTCAGTCGACCACCTGAACTGGTCGGCCTGCCTCCCCCAGTTTTGTCTCTGTGAGTTGTTGCCAGCTATGCCAGCTGGAAGGCACAGACTGTATCCTCCATACACGTGTATGGAGGATTTGCACCCTTGCTTTAGCTTCTTAAGGAAGCTTGAACCTTTGCTCAAGCTTCTTGAGGAAGCTTGAACCCTTTCTTTAGCTTCTTAAGGAAGCTTGAACCTTTGCTCAAGCTTTTTGAGGAAGCTTGAACCCTTTGCTCTAGCTTCCTCAAGAAGCTTGAACCTTTGCTCCTCTATAAGAGAGGGCCTCCCCCTCCTTATACCAGGTTCAAATTTTTGCTTAAGGAAAAATACACACCTCCCTTCTATATCTCTCTATATTTTGGCTCAAAGGGTCTTGTTCTTGACCTATTACACCACACCTCATAACCACACACCTCCACCATTGTTCTAAGGTTCTTGGAGGGTCTTTGGAGGTCTCAAAGAGTTGGTTTTGGGCTTCAGAAGTTGCTGTCTCGCTGAGCTTCAAGGGTAACACACTTTTTCCCTCTTTTAAGCTTTATTTTGATCCATCTCTTAGCCTTATTTGCATGCATATTTGAGCTTTGTTGTCAACTAAAAAAAGTCTTGTTTTGAGGTCCTTTTGATGTTTGTTTAAGGTCATTTTGTTGTTGGGGGTTATCTACCCCCTTGCATGCTTCATTTTGCCTTGTTTTGAGCCATGCCCTAAGGCCTTTGTGTTAACCTTTGCTTGGCCTTTTAACCACTGAAATCCAACGGATTTTCAGTGGTCAAAATGTGTTTTTGAGAGCCAAAATCAGAGAGGGGTGAGCCTCTCCCTCCTTGTCTTGTTCACTAGCATTTTTAGCCTTACAAAGGAGCCTTCATTTGCACACCTCCAAGCCTTGTTTCAGGCCCTTTTCAGTGACTTTTAGGGCCTTCCTAGGCTCTTTCCAGAGTTGGTTTTGTCACCTTGGGTGTGTCTCTTGCATGTGTAGAATAACCCCTTTTATAGCCTATCAAAGGAGCAAGCATTCTTGCATGCATTGATCATGTTTCAGTGGGTTTTTGGGCTTTATTTGGCATGTCATGTCTCTGACTTTTGCTGGTTTAATGGCTTTTTGAATGCTTCATATGCTTGTAGTGTAATCCATGTTCACTAGCTCACATTGCATGTTGCTTTGGCCCTTGATTCTAGCATATTTTGGCCATGTTCTAAACTGATTTTATTCATGATTTGGGCTGCCTTAGATCTTTTTTGAGGTCCTATGGTCGAATGATGCTTGCCATGCATGCTTGTAGTGTAATATCCTTGCCTAGCTTCGAGTTTTGAAGCCTCTTGCATGCTTAACTTGAGTTGTTTTCATGTTTTGGCGTCATTGAACATGTTATTTCAGAGCTTATACTTGTGCCATATTCCCATGTTTTTCACTCTTTAAATGCGTTTGAGAGTTGTGCTTGTATGCCTCATTTTTGGGCTATTGCATGAGTTTCATTTTTGTGCATTGCAAGCCATCATTTTAGCCCATTTTGCCACTGTTTTGGGTCTGCATAGGGACTGTTTGGGGTTGGTTTGGTCATTTGGGCATCGCTTTGCATACCTTTAGTGTAATGCACTTCACTAGTTTCGGTAATTGTGCCATCCAACATGCATCGGGTGAGTTGTTTGCATGATTCGGGACCATCTTGTATGTCATTTCAAAGCTGGAACATGTGTCATTGTATGCCATATTTCATCCTTGTCATGCTTTGGTAGAGTTGCACTTTGTTCCTTAGGTATGGTCCCTTGCATTTGTGCATGTTTGCATGTACCTTGTTGCCTCATTTTCATCACATTGGCTACTGATTTGGATGTGACCGAGGCCCATCCATCTTGGTTTAAGTCCATCTTGCATTGTGTAGGCCCTATAGTCCATGTTATCGCATGTTTGATCATTGCATTGCGTATGCCTCGTTCATAACGTTAGTGCATTGTGTATGCATGCCACATAATACATGTGCATTGAGTATGCCATTGATTAGTTCATAGCATTGTGTATGCCATTTGCATGCTTGCATGTTATTCCGTGCATGTTCGCATCACTTAGTTGCATTGCATTTAGATCACATGCTAGAGTTGTATTTGTCCATACATTGTTTGTTGCATTGTGTTTGGAGTAGGGTTTAGTCCAAACACGGGAAACGAGGGACGTTTCATACTCAAAGTGACGAAACGTGCCTCGATTCTTGGCCACCGACACTTTTGACTATCCATGATAGAGTTGTTGACTTTAGGTGTTTACATGTGCATTCATTTCACATTAAGTCGTGCGATTCGACTCCTCGGCCATCATGCATCGGGATGCATGATTGATGGCATGAGGATCGAGGACTACACTCCCTAGAGCTTATGCAATGACGGGGAGAGTGGTCGGGCATACATATGTTGAAAATACTTTGCCTTCTCTCTCTCTTTCCTTTGTTGCAGAAAATGCAAAAACCAGGAGAAGAAACTGGCCGGCCGACCAGGTAAACTGCCCGGCCGACCAAGTTTTCTGGCAGGCTGACCACCTTTTCTGGTTTTTACCACCAAGGGTGGTCGGTAGGTGGTCTCCAATGCCTATAGCTGGTCGGTAGCCTTCCCCTAGATTCCCAGGGTGGAGTTTCATTTCCTTGGAGCTTTGTGCAAGTTTCTGAGTTCAATTGCAAACAAAGACGAGTTGAGACATCGCGATGGATTTCCCGACAAGGCGACTCGAGCATGCATGCATCCTTTATTATTCAAGGCAGAGCTGAGGCAGTCCACATTCATGTAGTTTGTATGCTAGTTTAATTGCTTACTTAGTTAATTTGTTAATTAGCTAGTGTTGTGTAATAATTAGTTAATTCGATTCTGTATTATTTATTCGGACCCTCCGAGAGAGGGCAATGTTGTAATAAGTGTGCGTGTGTGTGATGTATGTCTTCCAACCCCACGTCTTTCTCCCTTTTATTTACCAGCTTATGATGGTTAGTTTTAGGGCACGTTTCAATTAGCATCCTTATGATCGTATGTTTGTATCCATTCATCTGTTTTGCATGCACCGGGCTCAGCGCATCATACTAACTGCATCGTATTTCAATTCCAAGTTGAATACATGTTACATGTAGCATCTCATATGCCATCTTAGAATAGCCGAGGCTATCTTAGTTGCATTCTTGCATGTGTTGCATTAGGCATCTCAGAATAGTTAGGATTCATGCATGATTTCTAATTAGCTTCTTTCTTTGGCTCGGAGTACTCGGTAAGTGTTTATGCTTTAGCATCATTGCACGTGTGTGAGTGACTGCCATGATAGCATGCTTACCATGAGGCTATGTATTTATGTGATATGACTGCCTGAATGCCTGTGGGTGAAGGTTGGGTTGCTTAAATTGGAATAATTCGTCGAAACCCGTGTTTTAGCCTACTTGCGAGTAGCAAACTTCAATCCATTTTCAAAATGAACGGATATGCGATGCTTTGTTCCAACTTAGGCAATCTAGTCTATACTTGTATGCTGTGCGCATCACATAATAATTCTAGGTTAATAACTGGAATAAGAGCACATGTGTTTTCAAAAACAAGATATCATGTTTAGTAGTGGCCGATCTTTGATCAGGCGAGCGGGGGTGCTCATTGCATGACCTTCCCCAATCGTACCCAAGTTCCTGAGCTAAGGCAACTTTGGTGATGACGGACACGTGGCCTTAGGCACGAGTCAGGGTTTCCTAAATTTTCCAAAAATAAAATATTTAGGTGGCGACTCTGTATCTGGCAAAGCAGTCCATGTTTGGCACTTCTTTCTAAAAATCAGTTTTTCAAAACGATTTGCCAGATTTGGACTCTTTGGTGATTTATCGATCTTGCATTGCACCTTGCGAGATTAGATTCAGAATTGTGACATCGAGTCCGAACTGTAGTGAGCCCAATGAACAAAACGGGATTTCTCCCGGGACGTTCGGGGACGTCTACACTCTTGTCCGACCGCATGCACTTTCCCAGCCACCATTTTATCCGTTGCCACCAGATTTGCCTTCACGGTGGACGTCGCCGCAGCATCCTCTACTCCGATGTTCTCATTGATGCGTTGCATCAATTGCCCCATGGAAGTCGGCTGGTTCATTGTAAACGATTCCCTCAGTCTATGTCCGACCAGGAGACCGCGCTTATATTGGGTGATTGCCAGGTTGGTCAGGCAATCCAGGATCTCGTTGAAGGTTTCCCAATATCTGGCGTTGTATGCTTTGAGGGTGTCGCTTGACTCCATCTTGACGCTCAGGAGGTGGTCCACTTCTTTTGGTGTTTTGGTGTTAGTTTTGAATCAAGTCACGAAGCTTCTGCCAACTGTTGCCATCTTTTGATGCTTTCCTCCGGGAGCCTCTCAAACCATTTCAAGCCCAACTTACCCAAACTCGAGGGGAAAATTAGGCGCATGAGAGCATCGTTACGCCTGCGTCCCACCATGACCTGCCGGAAGTGGCTTACATGAATGTATGGATCGTTTTTCCCGTCATAAAGCGTAAACTTGGGCTAGTGAAAGCCAGCTGGGAGCGGTGTGGTCTCTATTTCAAGGGAGAAGGGGGAGGCGTTCAGCCTCGCCAAATCTGTGTCCAAAGGGACTAACACGGCCGAACGGGGCGGCGGCATCATAACCTCCTCACTATGGTGACCTCCGCAGGATAACCGTTGGAGCGCCAACACCCTTTGAGCCTCTCGTCGGCATGCACGCTCCTTCAAGACGTCCCTTAAGTCCTCTGAACGAATGGAGTAGGAATATCGCGACGTCATCGACGAACGTGAGGGATGGTAGGTACTATCTTGCGCGCTAGACTTCTCTGCAGGCGCGTCTGAGTCTCCAACCTTATAGCTTCTGGTGATGGAAAGAGAGGGGGTGTGCCGCTGGCTCTGGCTGCCTGAACGGTGGGGTTGGGTGCGCTCACTGTGGTCTTCTACTCCAGTAACACCCTTCCCTTTGACCTGTCGTTTGAGAGCTTCCATCTTTGCCGCCATTCTCTAGATGACGGCGTCTTGGTCCCTTAACTTGTGCTTCAGGCGTCGAGCGTGTGACTCTCTTCACCGCCGGTGTCCTTCTGGGCTCCGTGAGTGACCAAAGCTTCTGGCGCGCTTATCTCGTGCATCTCTTGGAAGTCCTCCTGGGGAAGTCTCCAGGTCCGCCATGTTCAGAATGGCGGGGAGTCTGTCTCTCCGTTTGGCTGACTCCAGGGTAACGCCGTCAATGGCAGACAATGGTATCTTGTCGTTGTTTGCCATGGAAGGCAATCCGACGAGCTTGAAGGACAAGGTTGTGTCTGCAAGTTTCCCACAGACGGCGCCAATTGTACGAGAAGGAAATATCCGTCGCTCTCTGTACTTCTTGCGTCTAAGCTCTGTTTCTATTCGATTGATCTGCAAACACAACGGCGGTGAGCTACCCAGCGGTGTGTTGCCGGAAAACCCCTCCGACGGTCAAGTTAGCACACTCAGAGAGACATAGAGAGAGAGGAGAGCTCTATGAATGTTAAGTTTCTCTCACCAATTGATGTTCCATCCCCCGCATGGGGGGCGCAGTCATGCTTATATACTTTTTGTGTTTACCTCTGCATCCATTCGCTTATTGACACGTGGAGCTACTCTCCTATCATGCTCTCCCATCTATCAGTGCAAATTCAGCCAAACACTACCTAATCAAACCGCCAAACAGCATTGGCGGGAACGAGCAGCCCGGCGGCATTATCCCGGCCTCCTACGACTGTGCTACCTAACGAGTCCAACAAAGTCCCTCGCCGAGTTTCATCACAACCAGGCTCGGTAGCATTCCGGTATGACCGCGCTCCAGCCAAAGCTAGGCCGGTCCACGGAAGGCTTTTTTCGTCGAGTTAAATATGCGAACAGTAAAGCCTGGGCTGACAGAAAACCATCTCGACTGAATGGGCCCTGGACTTCAACCGAACAAACCAACCCAGGATCAGCCCAGGTTAGCTCAGCCCAAACACGCTTGGACCTCCTTCTGCTCGGCCTCTTCCACGATCGCAGGTCTAATTAAGAATCCCCCTCTCAATCACGATGAACTGAAGCCCACTTCCAAAGAAGAAATGGATCTCATTCGTAATGATGAGGAAGAAGATGCATTGGACATGGAGGAAAATTTGGAGACTAAAGAAGATGAAGATCATGTAGCTGAAGCTTTAGGAGATGATCAACCTTTGAAGGACTTCATTGATATTGGGAAATTAGAACGAGTTCAAAAAGAAAACAAGAGGCTGAAAAGTAAGAATATGGCATTGGTTGAAGAACTGAAGAAAATGAGGGAAATAATGCAAAAAATACAAGAGGATCAAGAGGCAAAAACAAAAGAAATGATGGAAAAGATGAGCAACACAGAGAAAGAAATGGAGAAACTGAGAAAGGAGTTTGAAGTACTCGAATTTGAAAATAAACAGTTGGTTGATCAGATTGAAGAAAATGCAGTTCATGCGGCTACCCAAGCTTTTGCTTCTAAAGAAATGCCACATGCTAAAGGAGTAGAACAAGAGAAAAACTTTGGGATTCAAAGTACATTGAAAGAAACACCTATAGTCATAGAGCCATTGCAAACATCCATGGTCAAGAAAATCAAAATCAAGGCGAGGAAGAAGAAAGAGATGTCTGATTTTGAATGTGAGCCAAGAGAGGTAAAGAAAAAAAGACTACAAAACAAGTGATTGAAGTGATATCAAATGAAGTGATTTGTGTTGACAACTTGCCTCTAAGCCAACCAAAGCCAGTTGAAAGGGTTTTGTTTCCAGATAAGGCTGCAATATGCAAATTGCTTGATGAGAATGATAAGTGTCTACTGAAGAAGATTTACAATTTGGAAACCACAGAGTAAGACCATTTTAATTTTATCAAACAACAGATTTTTACTGTTATCAAACCGCAACGTGTTAATCAACATTTTTTTTACCTTATGACTAGTGCAATCATATGGTCCGGCATAGGAAATGGAGTATATGTTACATTGCATGATGTGGATGCAATTCTGAGAGATGGTGATACTGCAAATAATGTAAGTGGCCATACAATTTTCAATGACTAGTGTTCACTTCAATAACTAAAAATAGTTCATTTTATTAACATATATTTAATTGATTTTTGTTTTTGTAGGTCATTGACAGCTTTGTTGAAATGCTTCAGATTGAACAAGAAGCAAAGAAGCCAGAAAAGAATAAGCCATTCTTTTTCTCAAACCTTTGTTGGGTAAGCCATCAATTTTTGTTTAGTTTGAATTGATAAAATTTTACTGTGGTTTAGTGTAACATTGTACTATAGTTTAGAGTTAATTTTTACTATTTGGTTTGCCAAAGATTGACAACTCATACAGTGTGTCACCAACACAACTTGAGACATGACACACTTATATGATTAAATGCAGTCACTTGTGAAATGGGGTTATAGAGATTTGAGAAATCATTTAATTGACTAAGTGCTTGAGCAAGATTTGAGTGGATACAGATACCTTCACTTTTGCATGAACTCCAATGGAAACAAGAAGGAAGAAAAATCCTACCACTGGACACTTCTTGTATTTGACACTGAATTTAATGAGTGGAGTCATTACAATTCTTTAAGGCCAAGAGACAACAGAGAAGATCCTTATCTTAAGGATGCAAAAAAGATTGTAAGTGCTTTGCATCATATTAACAGCAATTTTTTGCTGCATTTTATTATTGAATTTAATTGTGACCAAACAATTATGCAATGATGTTAGATAACATATGTGGAGAACAAGTTGGCCAACAAAACGAAAAGAGGTAGAATAAAGTTTGCAAACTTGGTTTCGGTGAAAGATAGTCAACAACAACGCCCAACATCGTAAGTATTTCACGCTATTACTATATGCTTGAATTGGTAGTTTTCAAATTAGACTAAATCTAACAAGATATTGATTTTTATTAACAGTGTTGATTACGGAATTATTATATGTTATATCATGCGTCAAATCATAAGAGATGAGCCTATTGCAAATTCTATGGAAGAGGATGAAATTAACAATTTCCGAGCGTCAATAGTGCATCAATTTTTGAATGATTATCCAAAAGCATGGACTGAGGAACAATTCAACCTCAAAAAAAAAAAAAAATGGACAAAAGCTAAGACCTCAAGGATGACAATGTGGACAACTTTTGGGGAACTACTGTAAATGATGTATGTAATTTCAGTTTTTGTAAATGAAAGAATGGTGAAAAAATAATTGTAAGTGAAAGAATACTAAAAAAGTATTAGATAGTACATGTTATGTCTATTGTTCTAGTAAATTTTACTGTGGTTTGGTGATTAATACATTATTATAGCAGGATATTGTTTTGACTAGGAATGAACGTTGTTATGGATAGAATACAATGATACAGGTTATACTTGTGTATCTTTGATGATATATGTAGTTGTGTTGTTAGATTATTTTTGCACAAAGATTGCATGATGATCATCAGGGGAGTTTGTGTATTGTGGTAAATTTTGTTGCAGGTTGGAAATGTTTTTCTAACGGGCTGACATACTGTCTGAAATAAAGTAAAATTTTACTCTGCAATAAAGTAAAATTTTACTCTGCCTAAAAGTAAAATTTTATTCTGCATAAAAGTAAAATTTTACTTTACTCTGAAATATGAGTAAATTGTTACACTTTGAATCTAAAAGTAATATTTTACTCTGCATAAAAGTAAAATTTTACTCTGAAATAAGAGTAAAATGTTACAAAAAGTATCTAAAAGTAAAATTTTACTCTGCATAAAAGTAAAATTTTACTCTGAAATAAGAATAAAATGTTACACTCTTAAGAGTTAAATGTTACAGCCAGAATTTAAAAGTAAAATTTTACTTTGTATAAAAGTAAAATTTTACTCTGAAAACGAGTAAAATGTTAGACTTTGCACAAAAGTAAAATTTTACTCTGAAAAATGAGTAAAATTCTACACTCTGAATCTAAAAGTATAATTTTACTCTGAACAAAAGTAAAATTTTTCTTTGTATGAAAGTAAAATTTTACTCTGAAAAACGAGTAAAACGTTAGACTATGAATCTAAAGGTAAAATGTTATTCTGCACAAAAGTAAAATTTTACCCTCTATAAAAGTAAAATTTTACTCTGAAATAAAGTAAAATTTAAATCTAAAAATAACATTTTACTCTGAAATAAAGTTAAATTTTACTGTGAAACCACAGGCTCATCACGCCCATAGACAACCATTCAACAACATAGTAAATTTGTACTTTGAAAGGCAGTAAAGTTTTACTTTCATGTGAATGATGGCAATGTTTTACTCTAGAAAAAGTAAAATTTTACTCTGCAATAAAGTAAAAGTTTACTCTGAAATACTGAAAAATTTTACTTTGAAAGCACAGGCTGAGCACAGCCATTTCAGACCTTTACACCTACTGAACAAACTCCATTATAAGTTCATTTACATGAAACTTATTCAACCACATTAAAAAATATATTAAAATGTCAAACTCAACCACAAAGCAAATCAGAAACTTGAACAGAAAACCATTCAAGAACATAGTAAAAATGTCTTTTATTGTAATGTTTCCTTACAAATCTAGTCTAAAATACTATACTATTATTGTTATGGACTATTTATTGCAGAAGAACTACATTATTTTCATACTTCTATTACAAAATCAATAATGTCTTTCACGGCAATGTCTCCTTGCAAGTCTTCCTATTATGACCGTACTTTTTGCATCTACCACACTGTACTCGTCTTATCTTCTCACCCCTAGATGGAATCCTATTCTTCTTTGGCCTACCAGGTGGTTTCTTACAAATTGGAGGAAGGACAACAAGATCATCCATAGCTACAAGAGATTTCTCAACAGTGGGTATTGGATAAACGGACTCAGCATAGCAAGCTTTGAACTTGCTAGTGTAATAAAATGGTTCCACATGTGCATACAGATCACCTCCGCTCTTTTGGATAGTGGTCGCCGCGTGAGCACAAAGAAATCCATTCAATTGCCATTGGTAACATGAGCAAGTTCTATTCAAGAGGTCAACGCTAACCGATGGCCGGGATTGAACCTCAAAAACATGATGACTTGAACGACTAACTAACCAAGTTCTTCCACTTTTAAGAGCATTTACTAATGTTGAATCCATCTTCGGACAAAGAAAATTATGCCATTTCTTAGCTTGTTCTCTCATTCTCGACATCAAATCCATGATCTTTAACCTAATTGAATCAATCATCTTCGTAGTGGGCAAATGACGAGCTTGATGGATCCATGAATTGACAGACTCTGCCACATTCAAGTGCATTTCACCGTATTTTTGTCCTTTAAAATATGCATTAGTCCACTTGTCATAGGGCAAATTGGATAGAAACCTACAAACGATCCATTTTCCCTCATCTTGTAATTCTTTTAAGCACTGATTAAAACATCCCACTGTCGGAGCATAAGTACATGAAGAAAACAAAAAAAACTATTCTACTCCTGAAAGTATTGCTGAAACTTGGACCGGAGAACCTATCCCTCAAATTGGCCTTCAAGTGTTGGAGACAAAAATAGTGGTAAGCAGTAGGTAAAACCTTGGGTAAAGCCTCAAAAAGTCCTGCGTTTCAATCAAATATGAAGGTAACTGGTCTTTCATCCAACAATATATTCGAAAAATGCATAAAAAACCATTCCCAACTGTCTGTAGTCTCCGTATCGATAATTGCCATTGTAAGAGGGAAAAAACCTGAAAAATAACATTTTACAATAAGTAAGTATATTAAACGAAAAAGGACAAATATAATAGATTTTTACTCTGAATAACAGTAACATGTTACTTTGAAAATAAGTAACAAGTTACTTTGAGAATAAGTAACTTGTTACTTTTGAATAAACTATAGTAATATCTACCTTGATCCCCATCCTTCGCTGTAACTGTTAACAAGGTGCCCTTATATTTCCCCTTCAGAAAAGTTCCATCGATAAACAATAGAGGACGACAATGCCTAAACCTTTAAATGGAAGCATTAAACGCAACAAAAAACCTCTTGAACCGTCCACTTTGATGGTTATAGTCAAGACGCAAATAGCTACCAGAATTTGTGCTCATCACAATATCCATATACCATCGAATCTCATCATAAGACATAGAGAAATCTCCAAAAGTAGTAGTAGTCCTAGCTTTCTCAACTCTCAACCAAACATGATTGTACGTAATGGTGAGCCCGTATTGATTTGTAAATTGACGCACAACATCAATTGGACGAGTTTGGGGATTCCCACGAACTTCATTAACAATCAAACTTGCAACCAAATTTGAACTCATCCTTGAGTTTTTAGAAGTACGAACTGCAGCTCCACAAGTATGCTCATTATGTAGAGTCCTAATGTAGAAAAATTTATTAGCACTTTCTAGAGATGCATGTACTCGCTATAAACAAGCTTTGGACTCCCGCATTGAACACACAGCAGTGACCCGACACTTCTCATTCTTCACATACACAAACTCAAATCCTATCTCAATGGCATATTTACATAATGCAGTCTGAAAATCCTTTGCACCTCCAATAAATCTTTGACCTACATGAGTAATTCCATTCACTCATCCACATGACAACAAAGTCCTTTCTTCATGTTGCCAAAACATAGGGACTAAATCCATTTCATCATCAATAATGTTGGATCCACTAGCATCCCCTGATTCTCTAACACCATGTTTTTCATTTGAAATGCCCATTTCAGTAATAGTCACATCAACCCGGTCGACACCAAGGGGATAAACAACCGACAACATATTCTGAAAATCAGAATCATCATCAATCATGCATTGCGAATGTCCAAGCAAACAGTACGATAACAGTATACAACCACTGCTGTCAAACTTCTTTAATTTACAACTTAAGAAATCAGTTAAATCCTTCAACGTGCAGTTTGACACAACCTTGAACACAATGATACGATCACCATACTTGCATAACAACATAAGAGGTGGAGCCATTTTACAAATCTGCAATCAATTAATAGTAAAAATTTACTGTCAATCAAAGTAAAATTTTACTGTCACTATCAAAGTAAAATTTTATTGCCACTACAAGTCCAAAAGTCAATTTGTGTTTAGTTTGAATTGATAAAATTTTACTGTGATTTAGTGTAACATTGTACTATATTTTAGAGTTAATTTTTATTATTTGGTTTGCCGAAGATTGACAACTCATACAGTGTGTCACCAATACAACTTGAGACATGAATCTAAAAGTAAAATTTTACTCTAAAATAAGAGTAAAATGTTAGAGAAAGAATCTAAAAGTAAAATTTTACTCTGCATAAAAGTAAAATTTTACTCTGAAATAAGAATAAAATGTTACACTTTGAATATAAGAGTAAAATGTTACCCCCTTGAATTTGAAAGTAAAACTTTACTCTGTATAAAAGTAAAATTTTACTCTGAATAAGAGTAAAACGTTACACTCTGAATCTAAAAGTAAAATTTTACTCTGTAAAATGAGTAAAATGTTAGTTTGAATCTTAAAGTAAAATTTTACTCTGAAAAACGAGTAAAATGTTACACTCTGAATCTGAAAGTAAAATTTTACTCTGTATAAAAGTAAAATTTTACTCTAAAAACTAGTAAAATGTTAGACTCTGAATCTAAAAGTACCAAAGTAAAATTTAAATGTCATTCTAGCACCAGAGTAAAATTTTACTCTCATTGTAAACAGATCACATACCAGAGTAAAATTTTACTCTGATTCTGTCAAACGAAATCAAATCAAACACAACAAAAATAAATCCAAAAAAAAAAAAAACAAATTAATTAACAAATCAACATACCTAATTGAGAAGAAAAACCTCTAAAACTCAATCAACAGTCACAAATCTCAATGAAACTCTCGTTTAATTGAGAGTGTTGATCGTCGGCGGCGAGATCGTCTATTGTTGACCAAGTGAGAGATCTTCAGCTGCGAGATCTTCAGATTTGGAGATTGTCTTCATCCATTTCGTTCCTGCGAGATCTTCAGCTCAGATTTCAAATATTTCAAATGTCTGATACATATATATATAGAAGGGCAATATTGTGATAAAAAAAAAGAGAAATTATAAAATATCCTTATTAAGGTAGACATTTCCTATTCAAGGGCTTTTTGAAAAAAAATTGATTGGGTTATCCTTTACCTTAATAAAAAGGCCCAAAAGAGGAGTTTCACCAAAAATTCCTAATAAAAAGGCCCAAAAGGGGGTTTCACCAAAAATTCCTTATTTTAATACACATATTTATCTAACATCTTGAATTTAATACCAACATACTAATAAATTAATAATTCACTCACTCAATTCACTATATTTATAATCTCATTCAATCTAATTTAACAAATGAATATCATATGATATGAATATTGGGCCCACAAGTCCCAACACCCTCCTCCAATGTATCGACGGAAGAAAATCCAATGAGTTTTATCTAAATCAGACATTTCTTAATATAATTTTGAACAATAATAGTGTGTTAATTGACAAAATAATTAAGAAAGACAAATTAGCCTTGTTGGGTTTGATTTTTAGAATCTG
The DNA here is from genome assembly GCA_036172215.1 of Camellia granthamiana. NCBI lineage: Eukaryota > Viridiplantae > Streptophyta > Magnoliopsida > Ericales > Theaceae > Camellia > Camellia granthamiana. The sequence continues at coordinate 101,140,825 of CM069908.1, read as the reverse complement.
TTTCTACTGAAAAAAAAAAAAAAAAAAAAAAAAAAAAAAAAAAAAGCCTAAAATTTAATTTGATGATGAAGACGAAAAAATAAAAAAAAAACACATACAATTTTTATATATTTAAGTCCTGAGAGCTTCAATTATAAAAAGGATCTTAATTTCTCAAATCTAACACAAACAAATAGAAATATAGAGAGGAGTTCATAAAAAAATATAAAGTGAGTTTCTTGTATATTAAGTTGAGTAAGGATTTAGGGTGCAAGAGACGAATTGAATTAACTTGTAAACTTATTTTTCTCCATATTGTCTGTGAACGTAACCTATAAGGCCAACCACGTAAATCATTTGTATTATGGTATGCATTTGTTTTATTTTCCATTGATTATTTATGATTACTTTAATACCCAAATTGCCACGGTTTCATAACAGTCACAGCACTATTATACATAAGCTAGATGAAACAATTACAAGGTGACAAACAATCCATTCACCAAGATACAAACAAATAGATTTGCAAGATTCATCTCCTCTGGAAGTTCAACTTCCCTATGCAGAATGCAAACAGAGAAGCAAAAACAATGGGGAAAATAAGGAGCATAACAGCTACAATGGGTAAGTGATCATGTCTGTATCCAAAATAATCTCTTAAAAAGGCCGCGGCAGTTTTGGTTTCTCCAAACACCTTAATCTTCTGGTCTATATCTCCATACTGCGATGTAAGCATACCGTTTAGCGTCCAAGCAGTCGGATTTATATAATACAACCAAATCCACCACTTGGGAATTTGCTGCAAGAAGCAAAATATAAAATACAACTAGATTAGTATCACTAAAGTTTCTAAAAACAACCCTTCTTTTAGAAGCTGTTTTCAAATTTTCAAAAATTGGTTTTTGCTCATAGAAATGAAAACAATGAGTGTTTTCAAACTTTTCATTGCTTTTGTTCCAAAAACACAACCAATCAGATGATTGGCACAGAACCTTGGGACCCTTGAATTTTAATAAACTCCAAAAACCAACAAGTTCTAATAGATCTATGGCATCAATATTAATATTATAATTTTAAGCACATAGTAAAAAAACATTTCATTTTTATTAAGTTATGATTAATTCTCTACATATTATGTTCAATGTATAAGATTTCCTCATTCTAGATGGCAAAAAAGTTTTACCTGTAAGAAAAACCAACAGAATGCTTTGTGAATTCTTACTTTTTCAGATTTCTACTCAACAAATTTTGCTAGATGATTTCGCTCATGATCCGATCTCCAAAGTGAAAATGGTTCGTTTACTCAGACCCAACAGAAAACCTGTTGCCAGGGATTGAAAACTCAAAATTTTCAAGCAAATTTCCAGACTCTGAGCTGAGAGTTTAAAAATAGGACCTATGGGTCTGAGTAAAGAATTCAAGTTATAAAATGTAGTTTAGGAATAGGACTTATGGGTTTTCTAGGGACTTATGTGAAAAGAAAGATTCAGGTTTTAGAGGAGAGAGTAAGAGATATCATGAAAATAAAGTTATAACTTAGGGTTGTACAAGTTGACTCCTAGCAAACTAGGTAAATGGTAGCAAGATAGCATAATGGCTTTTTCCATGTTCTATTATCACCACAACAAATAGTTTATTCGTAATTAATAATCTAAATTGCAACAAAATGTTAGTTAAAATCAATGCAAATACCACAATTATGAACAATTGATATTTCAAAATAGGTGTTGTAGCAGTGTTAGACACGTATGGGACATGGACATGGCGGGGACACACGTCTGACATGCCACATGGTGCGCCCATTTTCTCATGCCACATTGGTGCGTCCTTTTTCGTGATATTTGTATACACAATGAGATACACTTCAAGGCATAGTGAGGTCTTATTTTAATTTTTAAAAGCTAATTTTGAGTGTCATATTGAAATATTTGAAAATATAAGGGTTAAATTTTAAATATAAAAATAAAACTATATCAAACCATCGCCAATGCAACGTAGATCTAACCTCTTGTGAAGTTGAGACACTGGCTTCCAATGATCCTGAAGCCCTAATGCAACACAAATCTAGTCTTTCATTGATTTAAATTTAGTTTGCTTTTATGTTAAATTAGTGTTAATTTTCATTATTTTTGTATGTTTATAGATGTAATAGTTATATACATAGCAAATATAATTTATATATATATTTTTTCTTTATTCCCGCGGTGTTCGTGTCCTAATTTTTTTGAAATCACTGCTTCTCATGTCCTCATTTGTATCCATATCCATGCTTCGTAGTACCACAATAAGTAAAGGTTATTAGCTTACCGGTTGAGGTATCAGAAATCCAGCGAACAGGTTGAAAATTGTGTAGAAGGCAGACTGTAAAATTGCAGCCACTGGAAAGCTCGGTGTCATTGCAATAAGCAGCATTCCCAGATAATTGAAGTACAGTAATGTACAAAACATGGCGTAAAAGTACCAGAAAACCTTATAAGCTGACCAATAATACCCAATCATTGGATATGTAATAATGACAAATGTAATCGATATTGCTAGGAGATAGGGAATCTCAATCATGACCTACAAAATTAGCAGTTGCATTTAAGTATGTAGGAAGTGCTATTAACAAAAAGCTCATTAAAAAATTACTAGATAATAAAATTTCATAACAAAATCAAATATTTAAGAAATTTATACCTGAGCAAGTGCATAAGCCCACGAACCATACATCCCGGCAAACCTTTCCCGAAACAAAACAGATCGCTCCGTTGAGATATATGGTAAAACTGATGAGCAATTATTTATGCCCAAGAAGATCGTAGCGGAGAACATTGAACCAAATACATTGAAAAGGCTCTGCTGGTTCTTTCTATCAAATAAAAGGATTATTTATGTTAAGGCATGCGCAGAAGTCTATCCAATAAAATAATAATGGAATCCCAGATCCAATAAAAAATAGTCATCCGAGTTCAAAGGAATCAGAGAACTGCATTTGGTGGTATTTTTTGTCTATGAAATACATAATGCATACTTGAAAAGAAGAAAACAAAAAAAGTTTTAACTACGATTTTTTTTTTTGATCAAAATATCCTAAGGCATTTTGTTTCTGATATCTTCTAATCTATCAAACCATTGGCAATCTAGTTCAATTTGATTTACTTACAATTTCTTTCCTTCATCCCAAAACAGTACCCCGAAAAGAAAAGATGCGACAATCATGTACACGAAACGCTGCAAGTTGTATGCAGGACTTCTCCAATAAGACAGGTGTTGCTTCCAGAGGCAGCATTTGAACTGTCCCCAACCATTTTGTGCAAAGCGGGTTGCGAAATACAACTCTTTTGAATCAGGAGGTGGAGTACTCCACCTATTTACAAGTTCTCTATTTTTCCTACAATCACAATGACCGAAAATGAGTCATACACAAGTGAAGACTGTTATCATAAAACAATCATTATTGTATCATAAATAACTGGTTTCCAGTATTTCATCTTGTCTAGGGAGAAAAAAAAGTGTCCAAATTAATGGTTCCACACCCATCGCCTCTCAGTCTCTCACAGAAATTCTAAGTAAAATTTGAATGCATTGTCAATGCCAATATCCATCTTTTACATCAAATGGAAGATTATTGTAATTAGTCATTAATGAATTCATCCAGGACCTCATGTGACGACTACGCTGAAAGCCACTAGCGGAACAACTTGAGCTTCAAGATGAAATGTAAGATCTCAAACATTAGCTACAAGTGGATTGTCATATAACCACAACCCAGTCATCAAAAACAATAAAGCTGCTACTTTAAAACTTAAGTAGTCATTTGAACTCTCTTAATTCCTTGAAATCAAAAAGCCCTCTACTACACAACTAGCATGGGCTTCCAAAAACCATTTAAGATCACCTCAGACTACAAAAACCTAAACAATTTGAGAGATATATTGGGGAAAACGTCCACATAACTGATAAATTTGAAAGATGCTTATTTTCAAGAGATAGACTCCTCTGCATTGCAGTTACACCAAGCGAGTTTGTAATGACCATCCTAACTCCAAAGAGAAAGAAGTAGTGAGCAGTTGAACTTACTGATACAAGACAGAGTTCTTATAAACTTGGGCAAAATCAACACCAAGTTCAGCTTCTGCCGATGTAGAAGTGACATCTAACATCCATGTTGCTGGATTGTAATTATTTTTTATCTTTGGCACCCCTGAGATATCCTGTTAGAGAGAAATGCTTGAAATTAAGATGAAGCAATACTTAAATTCCTACTTTTAGAAGCATATCATGTACACAAATTAAAGGGAAAAAAACATCTAAGAGGTTTATGTATTCCTGCAGCAAACTGACCTCAAAATATTTGATGACACTGCTTGAATGTTGACCGAGTGGTCCAGAGTAAATAATTCGTCCGCCAGATTTCAATAGAATTAACTGCAATCAATATCAAGGAGGCATTAGACCTAATTTATTTACATTGAATCACAAATATGAAATTGGATTAGAATTAGAAGACAATTTTTAAAAGTGGATGTTCTCTGTAAACATCAAACAGGTTTTGAATTGATTATGCTCAAGTGACCAAATTTCACTGTGATGCAATAGAGGGCAGCACATAGAAGGTCTAGCTATTATCTGTGAAAGAAAGAAATAATTTGAAAGATTTTGGTGGTAAGGCACATTCAACATCATCAAACAATAGGAAACCTGTTGCTGAGCTTATAGAAACTTAGTCGAACTTCTACATTTAAAATGGTTGAAATACACATGGATAGACATTAACCCAATACTTCTGAGAAGTAAAGCTTAGATACCATGTTAGGAAAGCAGTTGCAATAATAGGTCAAGCAGCTAAGAGAATCGACCATAATACCAACTCGCACAAAGATAATAATAGTAATATTAAATATTTGAAAGGCTTCAAATCAAGAGGTAACACTAGTCTCGAAGCTTGGCCCTTCCATGTGTCATTTCTTCAGTAGAAGGCATTTGGGAATGTAATTTTCTGAGCCAAGCTTACACTATTGAGTTCAAAAATGCTTTAGTTACAATCAAACAGCGTTAAAACTCGCATAATTAATTCCATTTCAGTGTCCAAATTGTCTTTATGTTCCAAGTTCTCTTAAAATAGTTCATTAATTGCTTTCCTACCTCATCAAATGCTTCAAATATGTCAATGCTTGGTTGGTGAATGGTGCAAACAATTGTTCTTCCTGTTTCAGCCACGTTCTTCACTGCTCGCATAACAATTGCAGCTGCTCTTGCATCCAATCCAGTTGTAGGTTCATCCATGAAAATAATAGAGGGGTTAGCAACAAGCTCCACAGATATCGTAAGCCGCTTTCTCTGCTCAGTTGATAAACCACTAACACCGGGCATGCCAACCAAGCAATCTTTGATTTCATCAAGCTCAATGATCTCAAGGACTTCTTTCACAAATTCCTGCAAAGACGTGCAGCAGCAACAAAAGTAAAATAATGTTTAAACTATTGTTGTAGATTAAAGAATAAATTTAACTTCCTTATATATAGGTCATACAAATTTAGTTTTTGAATCAATTTCAGGATGCAGACGCAGCCAAGCAGAATAAACCACTGATTCTTCAACTGTAATTTGTGGAGAATCTATGTCGGTTTGCTCGCAGTAACCCGAAATCCTAGCAAACGTCTCCTGAACCTTAGGAAACCCTCCAATTCTAATATCTCCTTCAATAGTGCCACTAGTTTTTCTTCCAGCAAGAACGTCCATAAGAGTTGTTTTCCCAGCTCCACTGACACCCATCAATGCTGTAAGAACACCAGGCCTAAATACACCTGTAATGTCACAAAGAAGTTGGAGTTTTTTCTGAGTGAACCCCCTTTCTCTCATTGGCTGAAATCAAAGAAAAATGACACAATCAACCAATGTAGTTTGATCCAATTAGTTCTAAATATTTAACAGGTACATAAGATTTATAAGAGATTTGTTTATATGATTACCACAGGAGTGTCAACATAGTATCGCACATTTTGAAACACCAGAGTTAGGGGTTCAAAAGGTAAAACCACTCGACCTGTAAAACAAGATTACCCACCCTTATTAAGTGAAACAGGAATAAACTTATAAGAAGATAAATGAAGGAAAAGAATCATGTGAAGCAATGGTTTCAATAATTATAAGAGAATGAAGAAAAATCTAAAAATACATGACCTTCATGAGATTTTGTAGTATTGTTAGGAGAATCTGTAGATTTTGCTTCTGCATTGGCAGCACTGGAGGAATCTTCAGATCCTTGAATTTGGGAAAGCTTTTCATTTGAAATAATAGCACGAGAACCAGGAGCTGAATTCATTATGAAATGAAATAAGCACGTATCACTCTGCAATTCTTATGTTGACTTCATGTAATCAAAAGACAAACTTACGGTTTAAGAAGGTCAAGGCCAAGGTAAATCCAATGTTGAAAATTATTATAAATCCAAGTAAGGCGCCAAATGATATCCAAAATAAGTATCCGTGAAAGTGCAATCCACGGCTTTCAAGTGTTTCTTGCCCTATGGTAGTATTCGCTGTCAATGTCTAGAAAAAATAATGAAGAGCATAGAATGAATAAGCAGACTATGGCCATCTATTTTACTTGATTACTAAATAAACAGTAACATTATTGGCCAAATAACAAGCAGTCCCAAAACCTTTGTTAAATATCATAGATCCAGAAGTCTGTGCACCGACTCATATATTAAACTTTAAGGCTGTGTTTAGATCATGGATTTTGGTAGGGATTTGGAAAGGAAAAGGGAAAAGGTGAGTGAAATGTCAATGAAATATAAGTTAGATTTTTTCTCCATTTCCCTTTCCTTTTTAAATCATTGTCAAAATCCATGATCCAAACACAGCCTAAAAGATCATCACAAGCATCTAATCTACAAATCATGATTACCATAAAAGGGTAAAATATCATATTATCTGGAAAAGAAAGAAAAATGACAGAAAGAGACACGTAACTCCAACTAAAATAAACAGTAAGCAGCAAATATTGCCAACAAGGATTGACATATCAATAAGATATGCAGCGCCCAAATGAAGACAATTTTATGGATGAAAAAAGTACTGGACAACTTAATTAGAATTCTGAACATCCCATGATATCTGGAAGAGAAGGCACAGAGTACAGAGGTTATGCTTGGGCAAATAAAAAATGAGCAATGAGGTATTGGAAAAATGATAAGTTCATGGTAAAAATTCCAAGCATTAGAGCATTGGTGAAAATAGGTGGAGTTCATGCTAAAGAAGTGTGGTTCTTGTGAAGATGATCAATTGGATGGGATTCATGTTGTCTACCCAATAAATTGAGAAATTTTGTTGCTAAAGGTAACTGATATAAAGAATGATATCCTATATAATTGGCCTTCCAACATTATTGTTTAGAAGTGGCCCTCATCTAGCCCTTGCTAATGAGCTGCTGTATCAGCATGAAACTCATAGAATCTGTACAGTGCCACAAAAAGCAACTTGAGTATTGTGTGTGTTAGAGGAAGCAACAACTCTGGCTTTCAGATACTCACCTTTTGCCATCTTGGAGCAAGAAATTCATTTAAAGCAAGGCCTATCTCACCATACGTCATCGGGGAAAGCCAAAATCCCCAACTCAACCAAGTTGGCATAGATGCTGCAATCAACAAGACGGTTTAAGTTCATCTTCCTAAACAACTATAAAAAAGTCAAATTGGAAAAGAGTTATTGAAGCCTTACATTTTGGGATAAGGAAACCACTAAATAAAAAGACAAACAAGATCAACATACTCCCAGCTGTGTTAGAAGCAACCACGGTGCGGAAAATAGATGCTAAGAAACGAAACATGGATGTTGCTGCTAAGTGTACTGCAAAAAATAGAAGGAACTGGCGAAAGAACCTAAAATACAAGGCAATGATAGAAATTAATACAACATTAAGATGTTTATATTGGATAGCTTGATATACAATGTTGGGCCCATTTCTTATCAGCTTATGTTTTTGGCACTACTGGTGATCTAACAGTTTGTGTTGGCTATGCGTGTTTATTTGAAAGTACTAGTGAAGATTGCAGCTGCTGGATGACTAATCCATGAAAAAACTGAGTTAAATTGCTGAGTAGTTGATACAAATATTGGGTACAAATGGTGACAACTTGTTCAAATCAAAGACATATTTGAAGGAAAACAATATATATATATATATAAAATATACAAGGAAGAATAAAATGTAAGCCTTGTCAAGTGAAACTAACCTTCCAGCCTCAGGACTGTATCCAATGACATAATAAGTCAGAGATGTCCAAACTAGAGCTACCAACATTGAAAGAGGAACCTTGAGAATGGTGGCTGGGATTGCATATGCCCAAGCTGGATAGAAGTACAAATCTCGCTGTTTGTAGAAAACTGCAAGTCTTCCAACAGTCATGGACAGCTCCGGGAATCCATCAAAAAAAAGTATGATGAGAGCATAGAACAAAGCACCCAGATAATAGTTTGCATGAATGGCATCAACAGCCAGTCGAGTTCTCAAAAATACAGTCATTGTGATAGATGCAATGATAACAAGCTGCAGTGAAAAAGAATTGAAGCTTCTGTAAGCTATATGGGGGCTTAGATACAAAGATTAACAATTCAACATTGACACAAATGCATGAATGGCTAAAAATTAAATTCCAAGAACAAAAAGTATGGAAGAATAAGAAAGTACTGATCAAAACCTGGACTGATTTGAATACATAAATAAAAGAATTCCTTCTCATGAGAAGAAGTTCCCTTGAGATGCAAGCTCTAAAGAGTGCCCATTTAGAAAGAGAATATATGCTAAAAGAAATTGCATTCTTGTGGCTCTGAGACTTCATAAACTGCTTTGATAATTCGTCGTCTAACTTTTTCCCAAAGTTAGATTCCTTGAATTTCTTGGAGAACATATCAGCAGAAATGTAATTGCAAGGTTGTTCAGCTTGGTGCCAGTACTGAGCTTGATCTTTTTTTGACATAACCTGAAATGTAGTAGTTAAATTGTTAACCACTAACTCATATGAAAGTAAGCTTCACGTGTGGCCAAACGTGCAAGTATTATAATTATTAAATTGGTAGTGAAGTTTGAATACAGGATCTACTTAGTCACCAACTCATTAAAACTGCAATTGTCAGAGAGGGACAACTTTATTATTTATATTATCAATATGGCAGATAAAAGTTTAAAGTACCCCTTCAAGAAAATAAGAGTGCGAGTAAGAATTCAATATAAACCACTGTAAACTTACCTCTTGGAGGAAGTCGGCTACCCCTTTCCTTTCAGGACACCTAAACCCACAATCCTCAAAAAATTCTAGAATATGACTACGGGGTCCATGATACACAATCTTCCCTTCTGTCATCAGGATAATGTCATCAAAGAGATCAAAGGTTTCTGGTGCAGGCTGAAGAAGTGCCACAAGTATAGTAGCATCTGCAATATGTGCTAGCTGTTGAAGACAAGCAACAATCTGATATGTGGTGGAACTGTCTAAGCCATTTGATATTTCATCCATAAACAGAGCTTTTGTGGGACCTACAATCATCTCGCCTGTGAAATACCAATACAAATTATTGCTCGAGAAAAAAAAAGCATGCACATAGTAACAACATTCAAGGACATGAGTTGAATGTTGCTCTTTTCTTGATAATGGTAATGTATTTTTTCCAAAGACTAACACCAATGCCAAATATGATGTAGTCATGAGTTGAATTTTACTTTTGTTTTTTTGTTATCCTAGTTGTGAGTTGAACTATCTGCTGAAGCTGTCAAACTCAAGCATTCAAACTACATATACACCAGACCAGAAAAGAAAATCAGAAAGACTACCTGTGGTCAATCTCTTCTTTTGACCACCTGAGATACCTCTTCTCATGGCATCTCCAGCCAGTGTGTCAGCACAGATATCAAGTCCCAGAATCTGATTAACAAATGGAAGTGATGGCCAAATCATCAACAGGTAAAAACATTTGTATGAAGTATAAAGATGAAGATCAATGAAAGCTCTGTTAAAAGTGTTACTTTTATGATGTAGTCAGTCTGGAGGGTTGTCTTTTGTCCTTCAACAGAAATTGCCTGTTAAAAGAAGATATAGTTAAAAATTACAGTAGATAAGCTCATCAACTTACTAAGATAATCAGAAATGTAATAAATGACCTTAGCATTTTGTCAATTGATGTCGGCTTGCATTTTAAGATGAATTTTATTTTTAAATAAAACGATTTTGAGGTGTCCTTAGCCTATCAAACCAATTATTATGCCAGCATCACTACCAATGCAATACTTAGCAAGCGGTCACCTAAATGGGCTATGTTGTTAAAATGAAAACTGAGAGTAGGTGTGTCAATGTATAATTGTTTAGTAGATTAAGGATAACCACATCCAATATGCACGCCATCCAAATTAGGGAATGGCTCTTGTGTCAGATATAGCAAGTATCACACTAGGTCTTATCACATACATAAAATACAACTAAGAATTGTTGGAACAATTCGTCTTTCGTCTTGAATTCTCCAGTTGGTGGTCTTCGGGTCTTCAAAACTTGGTGATGATCTTGTCTATGTAAAACAGAAATTTGGTGCTTCAAGTCGCGTTACTTAGTCGCTTTCCTAAAGACAATATTTGCACCCACCAAAAAGGTGTACAGGGGGTTACAGCAAATTCGCTTCCAAGATACAATGAAGCTTGATCTAAAGATCAAGTCTACCGGCATCTGCACTGACGACAGTACATCATAATACTCTTAATACAATCAAGAAAACCAAGACACTGGTAATCAAGTCTGTAGAATTTGATTACCAATAAGAAAAGCAAAAACTTGCTTAAGAAACTTTTGATTGAAAACTCTAAATCAAGAGGAATAGAGAGAGAATTGCAGGAATGATTTCTGAGTTTTTGGATGGATTGAAATGGCTGATTTCGCAGCCTATTTATAGGCCTTGATGCATCTGATTGAATGGTCATGTCCCTGGATCGCATCCGATTAGATCTGACCGTTGGATCGACGATCTATGGAGCAGATCATTCTCACCCCGAATAGATGCATTGACTAATCATACCTGATCACGATCGTGTGTCATCTCATCCGCACGATCGTGTGCATCTCCAATCAATGGCTATGATCAAACCGCTCCAGATCAGACATGCAACCGTTCGATCGGTTAGTTGACTCACCACCAACGGACGCCACATCACTGCCACGTGAAGCTGACTGTATTCCACGTCACTTATGCCACGTTGGATCCACGTCATCACTCCAACCTGTCCGATGCAAATAGAAAAATTCCCTCATGGCGCCTTGCGCGCGAGTGCGGAGTAAGTGCATGTAAACTAGCATCCATCCCATAATTCTATATTCAAAGGAATATTCAATGTAGCACTTTATTAAGTAGTCCATGTTTTCCTCTCTTTTCGATGTGGGACAAAGTCCCCAAGCTTATTTCAATCTTTCCAAAGAAAAACAAGGAAGGTTTTGAAAACACCCAAAAACTAAACAATAAATTTTGAAAACCCATTTTGAATCCCAACATTCCCCCACCATTTTCAAAATACCAGATGATGACTCTTGGTTCACTTGGCAGCCTTATGCATAGGTGAAGATATCTTACGATTTGAATCATTCACTTAGTAAAGACACCTCAAAATTAGTCAAGATGGCATAGTAGACTTGTCTTTGAACTAGTAATCTCATACGACTAACTGAACATGTCTTACGCACAGTACAAATACCTCAAGTATTCAAATAAACCAACACATGGATTGGCCTTGTGTCTATATCCTGTTTCATGAGCGCTCTAGAGTCAAACCCTTGGACTCATAGGAAGTGGCACCACCTCCTACACTCACATAAGTAAGCTTACTGAGAGTACTTCTGTAATTTACAATACCCTAACAACCCAATTGTAAGCTTATTAAGAGTTTGCTAACTCATCCTCTTCTTTCCACATTATAGGTACCAAGCACTTCAACCTTGGGATGAAAATGAAATAAAACTAAGTGCTTGCAATCACGACATATGGTATACTTGGGCTTATTGAACTCAAGACTTGATGTTTCTTCAAGCGTTGAGTCGAGTTTCCACCAGGAGTGATTATGTTAAGTGGGCTTAAGACCCATCCCCTTTGATGTTTTCCAATCCAAATCCCTTGCAAGTCCTTTTGTCAAGGGGTCAGCCAAGTTTTCACTTGACTTTACATAACTAATGGTAATCACACCTTCAGTGATTAACTGCCTAACACAGCTATGTCTCAGTCTTATATGCCTGGACTTTCCATTATAGACATGGCTATTGGCCCGTGATAGAGTTGTTTCACTATCACAATACAAAGATATTGGTGGCATAGGTTTTGGCCATATCTTAATCTCTATCTTAATCTCGATCAAGAGATTCCTTAGCCACTCTGCATCTTTGCTACAAGAAGCCAATGCTACAAACTCTAACGCCATGGTTGAGTCTGTTATGCATGTTTGCTTCTTAGAACTCCAAGAGATAGCTCCTCCTCCAAGAATAAAAATCCAACCACTCGTGGACAAATGATCTTCACGGTTAGTTATCCAACTAGTATCAGTGAAACCTTTCAGCACTGCTGGATAGCCATTATAGACTATTTCATAGTCTATCGTTTTCCTCAAGTACCTTAGAATTCGGTTAACAGCATGCCAATGCACACTACTGGGATTACTAGTGTATCTACTAAGTTTTCCCACTGCAAATGCAATATCAGGTCTAGTGCAAGTCATGGCATACATCAGGCTACCTATCACTCTTGAATATTCTAGTTGATCAATAGCTTTTCCAGTATTAGGATACAATTTTAAATTTGAATCAAAAGGTGTAGACATGGGTGTACAATTATATTGATTAAATTTCTTAAGAATTTTCTCAATATAGTGCGACTGGGTAAGAATCAAATTATTGTCCTTTTGTTTGATCTTTATATCCAGAATTATATCAACTAATCCCATGTCTTTCATACTAAAGCTAGACGACAAGAAATTTTTAGTTCTTTCAATGACATCATTGTCAGTACAAAAAATAAGCATGGCATCTACATATAGGCATATGATTACACCTCTATTGCCAGTAAACTTATTGTACATACACTTATTAGATTCATGTATCCTAAAACCATTTGACAATATTACTTTATCAAATTTCTCATGCCACTGTTTTGGAGCTTGTTTCAATCCATATAGTGACTTCATGAGTTTACACACTTTATGTTCTTGACCCTGTACAACAAATCCTTTCAGTTGTTGCATGTAGATTTCCTCATCTAACTCTCCATTTAGGAAAACGGTCTTAACATCTATTTGATGGATTTCAAGCTTGTAGATTGAGGCTAAGGCAATCAACACTCGAATGGTGGCAATTCTGGCCACCGAAGCATATGTATCAAAATAATCGATACCCTCATTTTGAGTAAACCCTTAGCAACTAATCTTACTTTGAACTTGTCAATTGTGCCATCAATTTTCATTTTCCTTTTGAAAATTCATCTACAACCAATTGGTTTGGATCCAGGTGGCAAATTAGCAAATATCCAGGTATTGTTACCCATAATAGAATCCATCTCATCGTTTATTGCTTCTTTCTAGAAAGCAACATCTTGAGACTTCATAGCCTCCTCAAAGGTTAATGGATTTGAATCCATATTCAAAGAAATCATTGTTTGCTTAAAATAAGTTTTCCTAGTTCCTTCTACAAGGTAAACAATGAAATTAGGGCCAAATGACTTCTCGGTCCTAGCCCTCTTACTCCTCCTTAGCTCAACAGGCTCATTAGGTTCATTAGGCTCAATCTATAGACATCAAAGGAGTTGATTCATTTCCTTGATTAGAATCAACCTTGGAATGATTGTGAAACGATTCTCATAAAATACCGAATCACGTGATTCAATGATGGTATTTGTTTCCACTAAACCATTGGGCTCTACTACCAGAAATCTATATGCTTTGCTATGTATAGCATAGCCAAGGAATATGCATTCAATTTCTTTTTCACCTAATTTCTTCTTTTTAGGTTCAGACAATTTGACTATTGCGCTACAACCCCACGTTTTCAAGTAACTTAGATTAGGTTTTTTGTTTTTCCAAAGTTCATAAGGAGTAACATATCTTCTCTTGAAAGGAATTCTATTGAGTATGTGACAGGCAATGAACAAGGCTTCACCCCAAAAGCCAGAACTTAAGCTGGAGTAAGAAAGCATGGCATTAATCATTTCTGTTAATGTCCTATTATTTCTTTCAGCTACTCCATTTTGTTATAGTGTGTAAGGTACAAACTTCTCATGAATAATACCAACATTTTCACAATATTCTGGAAAATGGTATTCACCACCTCTATCAAACCTAAGTCTCTTTATTTTGACATTACACTGATTTCGTACTTCTGTCTTAAAAATCTTGAATTTATCAAGAACCTCATATTTTGAATGCGAAAGATAGATATGACAGTACTTAGAAAAATCATCAATGAATGTTACAAAATATTTCTTACCACCTCTAGTGGGGGTACTATGCATGTTATCACTATGCACAAGTTCAAGCAGAGATGTGATTTTATCTACTTTAGGAAATGGAGTGCGAGTAATTTTAGATTGCACACAAAATTTGCATTTTTCAAACGTATCAATGTCATACTTAGGAATTAAATCAAATTAATCATATCATGCATCTTCCTAGTATTAACATGACCTAAACGAGCATGGCATAAAGAAAGAGAATCAACAATATAAGCAGAAATAGATGTATTATTGATAACATTAAGTTTCAACATTCCTTGATACATGTAGACCTTCCCAATAAAAATCGAACCCTTAGAAAGGACAAATTTGTCCGACTCAAATATTAACTTGAAACCATGCTTATTAAGCAGGCTTCCAGATATAAGGTTTTTCCTGACATCAGGTACATGATAAACATCATTAAGACTTAAGACTTTTCTAGATGTGAACTTTAGATCCACCGTCCCTTTGGTTTTGATAGCAGTAGTTGAAGAGTTGCCCATGTAGAGAACTGTTCCATCACTTACTTGTTCATAAGTAGTGAAACGACTCTTGTCGATGTAGACATGCCTTGTTGCTCCTAAGTTAATCCAGCAGCCACTAGCATCTTCGAGCATGTTCACCTTAGATACAACAGCTACGAACTTGTTCTTGGCATTTAATGCTTCTAGTTTCTTCTTGTATAACCGACATTTATTTTTAAAGTGCCCTGGCTTGCCACAGTGCCAGCAAGCGCTTTTCGGCTTCTTAGCATCTTTCTTAGGATAGGGGTCGCGCTTACGCTTTTTTTTGTTGAACCTCTTACCATCATCCACCATGTGAATCTTTGAAGTCTGGGCCAATAGGTTATCTTTACTTTCAAGAAGTCTTGACTCTTCCTCAACTTGAAGGTGTTGAGCCAATTCCTCTAAAGTTAGATCTTCCTTTTTTGTTTCAGAGTTCTCTTAAAATCCTTCCAAGAAGATGGCAGTTTCTCTATTATAGAAGAAACTACAATAGATTCATCCATGTTCATATTCTTTTGTCGAAACTGACTCAAAATATGTTGGATCTCATGGAATTGTTCCATAATGGGCTTTATATCAATCATAGTAAAACGCATAAAATTACTAATAAGAAATTTCTTATTAGTGGCATCCTAGGTGAGGTACTTTGACTGTAATATGTCTCAGAGTTGCTTTGTCGTTTCCAGATGTTGATACACATCGAACAAAGTCTCTGACAACGCATTCAGAATGTGTCATTAGCAAATGTAGTTGTCATTCTCCCATTTGGTTTTGATACGGGTTTGCTCCATAGTCTTGTCTTCTTGCTCCATAGTCTCCTCTTCTTTTGCCAGCGTAAAAAATTTCCTCCATTAAATCGGTCAAGCTTCATGAAATCTTAAGTTATTTTCTAAATAGGCATCGCCATATCCAAATATTGTCTTTAGATTGTTGGAACATTTCGTCTTTCATCTTGAATTCTTTAGTTGGTGGTCTTCGGGTCTTCAAAACTTGGCAATGATCTTGTCTATATAAAACAGAAATTTGGTACTTCAAGTTGCGTCACTTAGTCACTCTCCTAAAGACAATATTTGCACCCACCAAAAAGGTGCACAGGGGATTACAACAAATTCGCTTCCAGGATACAATAAAGCATGATCTAAAGATCAAGTCTACCGGCGTTTGCACTGACGACACTAGATTAGAATGCTCTTGATATAATCAAGAAAACCAAGACACTAGTAATCAAGTTTGCAAAATTTGATTACCAATAAGAAAAGCAAAAACTTGCTTAAAAAATTATTTATCGAAAACTCTAAATCAAGAGGGAGAGAGAGAATTACGGGAATGATTTCTGAGTTTTTGGATGGATTGAAATGGCTGATTTCATAGCCTTTTATAGGCCTTGATGCATCTAATCGAATGGCCATGTCCCTGGATCGCATCCGATCAGATCTGACCATTGGATCAACGATCTATGATTTAAATCATTCTCACACCGAATAGATGCGTTGACTGATCATACCTAATCACGATCGGGTGCCATCTCATCTGCACGATCGCATGCATCTCCGATCAACGGCTATGATCAAACCGCTAACGGACGCCACATCACTGCCACGTAAAGCTGACTGTATTCCACGTCACCCATGCCACGTTGGATCTACATTATTGCTCCAACATGTCTGATGCAAATAGGAAAGCACCCTTACGGCGCCTTGTGCCAATGTGTCTGTGCAAAGTGCGCCATCAAACGCCACGCAGCCCACTGCCCACGCCACGCGCACATGTGCAGATGGTGCTTGCGGTGTGAGTGCATGTACACTAGCATACATCCCACAATTCCATATTCAAAGAAATATTCCATGTAACACTTTATTAAGTGCTCCATGTTTTCCTTTCTTTCCGATGTAGGACAAAATCCCCAAGCTTATTGCAAGCTTTCCAAAAAAAATCAAGAAAAGTTTTGAAAACACCTAAAAACTAAACAATAAATTTTGAAAACCCATTTTGAAAATTCCCCAACAAGAATTTGGGCCAAGCGTCTGTGTTTTGTGGAAAGATTCCTCCAAATTAGAGATTAGAATTTTGTTTTTGACAATTTTTTTTACCTACATCAATTAAATGAGTTGCCATCAACTAGACCATGTAATTGAGCACAGTATAGGGCGGATATCTCATAGCACTGTCATTCACGCCACTACTATTGCGCTCGTAATCTGATTTTTCTTACTAATTCACAATAAGCTCCTAATATTATAAATTTATGCTGACTCCATTGTTGCACTTCTGTTTGTTTTGATAGAATTATTATCAATACACAATTCTTATGCAAAAGATTAAGCTTGCAAGTTTCTATGAACCAATTCTTATGGAAAATGTAATTAGGAAACCTGAGAGAAAGTTGCTTGAAGCCTCTAATAATTAAAAATGAAAAATAAAGATAAATGAGAGAGAGAGAGACACACACACACACACACACTCAGACCATCACCATTTCATATGCACACAGAAAAAATAATATCCATGTATTCCTACAAAACTGACAAAAGCCCGTATATATGCACGGACTCTGGTTTCTCATGGGGGTAACATTCGGGATTCCGGAGATTCCATCCCTCGAGAAACATAGTGGAAACCCCTGAAACATGGGAAAAAAAGAAGACCAGAGAAACCAAAATTACCTTCATGTAAGTATCTATGTCTGGGTCTGGAACAATTCCTGCTTGTTTCTCCCTTTCGCTGACCTCAATCATAATATCTGGCGAGCAAGAAACAATTTACTTCAATTACCATTAGTACCATTAGTTGATAAGGAAGGGAATCTACAAATAATATGATCCTTGTTGCTTGTTCGAAGCACCCATACCTGCTCGGCTTCCTACGCCCTGACAGCGAGCTGAAAAATCAAGTGTTTCCCTCACAGTCATTTCAGGGATGTGTAGGTCATTTTGACTTATATAAGCAGAAGTTTTCTGGGGAATAAACTCTTCCAATTTGTACCCATTATAAGAAACTTCTCCTGCAACCTGTTGCAGAAAAAGGATGAACATACGGAACTATGTTAAAATGTAGGGAATATGTATGAAAATAGCTCTTGAAGGCAACCAAAAAAGAGTTCAATGATTGTGTATAATGTTAACCTAAACACACCAGATGCAATGAACTAAGTAATCAATCGAACAGTAGTTATATCCTATTTCTTATGGGTAGCAGAGTAAATTGTGGGTTTTTGTGGTAATCAAGTATATTTGGAATGCAATTCATCGTCCACTTTTTGCACAAGAAGTTCAGGAGCCCAATTTTTTGCATTGTTTATCAACTCCAAGTCAACAGTTCTCCCACAGTTGTAACCAAGACTAAATGATAGCTGGATCACTTCAATAAACTGGGTGCAACTTAGAAGCATATATCTGCTAGGCAAAAGACCAGCAGAATATAATTTTCTTGGAAGAAAATATTATTAACTTGTAACAAAGTTGAATAAGGCTATACAGTTTCTATTTGTTTCTATATATTTATGTGCTGAACCAACTTTCAATATTAAACGACAGTGCTTGGGAGTATATGAAAAGGGCATTGCTATTCTAGCCCAAAAATTAGACCCACTTTTCAAACCCAATGATGTGGCAACCAATTAGAATATGTGAGTCAACTCTCTCTTTCCTATCTTCTCTAATTATCAACCAATCATCTCACTTACGCATTACTGGGTCTAGCAAATGAACTCGTATATCATTTTCAATATGAAAAACATAAGAATCAGCTGAAACCAACCCTTTCTTTAGAGAACAATATTACCAATTAGAACCCAAAACACTTTAGTTTGTAAAGTCCAAGCAGGTTCTAATTATACTTAAGATCATTATTGTTCATTCTAATGTTGATCAAGTATCTACCAACATTTCTGTATTAAGAATATTAATCATTTAAAAAAGCTAGAGACCTTGAGAGATTTGTTTAGATTTCCAGAAAGTGCTTTCAATAAAGTAGTCTTTCCACATCCTGGAGGACCAAGCAGCAAAGTCATCCTGCAGCAAAAATAAGCCTACTTGAGTAGAATATTAAAATATGCAAATTTTCCAAGGAAAAAAAAATGATGAAATGGGATTTCTTTTCATGATTTTGAAACTTTAGAAAGATATCTTTCCACAAACAGCATAACATAGGAAACAGATACTCAAAGACATGGATAACAGAAGTTCACTAAGCATGTAAAACACTGAGATGAATCCACAATAAAATTGTTTACCCAAGTTAAACTCATTTTCAATGTCAACTGTGGTAATTCAACCTTAAAACTTGTCATGCTTGTCAAATTTTATTATATTAAACCAAATATTAAACAGCTCAAACTCCAAATACTAACTGCAATTATTCAACGGTATTCAATTTCAGTTACAAATGAAAGGATGGACCAGTGCAGTGGACCTTCCAAAGTGAAAATACAAACCACTATAGCAACACTGAAAACACATATATAGTTTGAGTTGTTTAACTCAACAAATTTAAAGAGTCAAATTGATTCAATTACCACGCAAACTCTAAATTTCTTGAGTCTGTTATCAATATATATACCTATTGATTTCAAAGGGAGAATAATACT
Source organism: Camellia granthamiana (assembly GCA_036172215.1). Classification (NCBI taxonomy): domain Eukaryota; kingdom Viridiplantae; phylum Streptophyta; class Magnoliopsida; order Ericales; family Theaceae; genus Camellia; species Camellia granthamiana. Next base: position 101,121,263 of record CM069908.1, on the reverse strand, counting down.
TGTCGTAAGGCAAGTCATGTTTTATGGAAAGCTGTCTGTGTTATCAACAATTGAATACTGATAGCAAGATAAGGAAAGCTGTCTGTGAGGGTGCGACCATACGCAATGAATATCAATAGTCAACCATTGCACTGGAGTAGAACAATTTGCCTCAAGCAACCACATCACTCTTTCTACTTTTATGTACATCTTTTTGTAAAAGGTAAAAAAGTTACTAAAATAGCATTTTCTCAAATGAGGCCGGATACTAACAAAAAATAGGGGAAAAAAAGGAAGGTACATATGGCTATAAGGAGAGACCCAAAAAACCAAATTAGATCCCCTAAGCTTCAAACACACCTTCCAGGCTTAATGATTCCACTGATGTCATCAACGATGGTAATCCTGGCCTCTTGTGACTTCATACCAGGAAGCTTGACCAAATCCTGTTTAGCAAATTTCACCAATTAATCAATTTAGGCACTTGCATGGACAATATCGGTTCTAATTTATTAAAGGCTGCTTTTGGAAATGATAAACCCAAAACATGGATTCCCTGATCATTTGTTTTTGCAACTAAATAGCAAGTCAAACAATACATGGATCATTTTTTATTTTTACTGAGTTATACACTGATGAATGTTTGACTTATACAATACGAACACAAGAACCAGCAAATACTCGGCTTAAGGGCTAGTCCTTCTAGTCTTAAATGGAAACATAAATGTGAATGCAGATTCAGAAACATATGCAACGAGTTGGATAAGATTGGATAAAAATTAAAAATTAAAAAAAAAAAATTAGAAAATTATCCAGATTAAGGGCTCGTTTGGGAATAGGTTATTTAGTAATTTTTAGCTTTTTGGCTAAAATATGAGATTAAAAAACTAGTATGTTTGAGATATTTTTTAGATTTTTGCGAAAAACGTGTAAAAAGTAAAGAGAAAATAAAATCTGACTTTTTTCTTATAATTTGTCGGCTTTTTGAAATTTTTCTAGAGAAAATAAAATCTTTGGCTATTTGACTTTTTTATTAAAAATAAATCTTAACCATTAGAATAATTAATTAAAATGAATTGGTTGAAATTTAGATTGCAGGTAGAGCACGGTTGTATTGATCTAGAATCAACTCATATCCATGAAAACCTTAACCCAGACAATATCCGCAGGTGGACAAAACCTATCCAAATGCATACCAACAATAAGCTATAATGTTACTTCAAGAAAATTAGATACTTACAAAAAGAATGCTTTTGAAAGAATTCCATAGAGTTGGAAGGGGCTTGCCATGAACCACCTCACACTCTGCTTCCACTCGCAAATTGTTATATCTCACTTCCACTGTCGGCAATTTTACACCAACCCTACAAGAATCAATTTAAAGGTTAACCACCCATCCTTACATCCTTGCAAGGTAATGATGTAAGAGTATATCTACGCATAAAATTAGAGATGAAATGGGTAACGACCAGCACAGATCAAGATTGAAAATTTTGGTAGGAACAATCAATAGTGCTAAGGCACTATAACAAGTTAAAATTTAAGACTACCGACTTCATTTCTTGACACACAGACCTTGTAGCATTAATGCCGTTGAATGGTATAAAGATGTGAAAACACATACAATGCATACAAGTATATGCAGGTGGATCATCATCAACAACATGATCATCAAACTCATGATCTTTCTGATCATCTAAACTAATTTGTTTCCTCTTAAGTTGATCATAAACCATCTCATCAATTGAAAACCCTCCTGAAGTGACATGGATCATTATAGTGTATAACATATTCGATATGTGGATGGCTGGGAGGAAAGTATACAATGAACAAGATCATGGAGGCTGGCAGCCAGTGGTGAGGAGGCGGTGGCATGGAGGAAAAGGAATATGGAATTCTAGGGCTGATGTCTCAATACACTCTGTTTTTGTGGATAATATACCTGACTCCCTGGGGGCAAAAGGGCTGTTTAAGATTTTTTCCAACTATGGTGTAGTCATGGATGCATATATACCAAACAAGAGGAGACAAATGACGCGATCTCGGTTTGGCTTTGTTAGATACAACTGCTCGGTAGCAGCAGATATGGCCGTACACAAAGCAAATGGCATCTGGTGTGACGACAGACCACTGAAAGTGAAATGGGCAGACTTTGGGAAGGAGTATGGTACCAAGCGTAAAGCAGCCCAAGCAACACTGATCAGGAAGGAAGGGGAGGTTAACCGTACTGGTAATGCCTGCTACCCAGCGAAGCCAACATTTGCTGAGATAGTCAGAGGAAGGGGTGCACCTTCAAGCATAATACGAACTATTAAAGCAGAGGAGTTAGGCAATGGATGGCTACATGAAAGTGCAATAGCCAGATTAAAACCATCATGCTCAGTTGAAGCATTTCGGGAGGAAATAGCTCGGAGTGGATTTGGGGATGTCAAAGTGAGAGTTGGAAGTGGCAGGGAGGTGGTCTTATCCTTTCAATCAGTGGAGACCATGAAGGAACAACTCCTGAGAATGCAGGAATGGCTTCAGGACTGGTGTGACACAGTTCTTCAATGGAAACCCGGGATGGTCCTTAACCAAGAAAGGTACGTTTGGCTCAGTTGTTATGGTGTCCCATTAAACTTGTGGAACTGTAACACTTTTTGCAACATTGGCAAGGTATGGGGAGTAGTGATGGGCTTGGATGAAGATACACGCAACCGTAACTACTTTTGTAGTGGGAAAGTAAAGATAGCCACGAGTTTTATGGAGCCTATTAATCAGATCATTAATCTCGACTGCAAAGGAATACTTTACCCCATTCGAGTCTGCGAGGAGCAAAAGGTCAAGGTACAATGTCTCTGTACATCACATCAATGGAGGAATGGTGAGCATTATGGACTAGAGACGGAAGATGCTCCAATCACAGAAACAGGTAGCAGGCAGGGAGAGGAAGATGATTACGTGGAGGTCCAAGCTGGCAAGGTGCTGGACAGCAGGGCTGACGGGGAAAGGAAGAGGCAAGAGGCAGTACGTGTAAAGGAAAGTGTCTTGGAAGAGGAGGACCTGTTGAGGGATGTCGCAGTGGTGGCTGAAACAGAGATGTCACAGGCTGCGTCAGTGGAAGGCAAAGCACGCGGAGGTGGCTCTGCAGGGAAGGTAGTGAGTTCCAACATGCATGGTGATGTCGGTAGTCAAAGGATTGATGGGGACGTCTTTACACCTGGTTTTATTAAAAGTATCAGTGGCTCAGAAGGTATTAGACCTGGGATACACTTGGAGGTGGATTTGAATTCGGCCCTTCTGAATGGGGGCCCAAGTGGTAGCAGACCTGGGATTAATCTAGCAGTAGATCAGCCCAGGCCCCATCTTTTACAAGGCCCTGGTGAGTCTAGCCTCATTCCTAGTCATAGTATTGGTTTGGGCCATATAGAGCCTAGCAACTCACAGGCTTCTTATGTTTCTGCAACCCAAAACCAAAGGGAGGTGGGTGCTCATAACCGTAAGGAGAAAGGGGTGATGAGAGTGGTCAATCCAACTCCAAACAAAATGCAGACTGCGAAGGGGCAAGGGAATATAATGCGTGGTAAACCAAGGAAGAAGAAAGGGAAGCTGGCTGGTGACAGTATTGTGGGTACACCATCTTTAAACTTAAGGAAAGGAGTAATCTTTAGGTCGGCTGTAGCTGCTATTTCGCTCTCCATAGCAAATGAATCTAGCCGAGGAAGGTTGGTGCTGTCTGAGGCGGAAGCAGCACTTGAAATAGGCAAAGCTCTTGGTATTGATTGTGAAGGGAAAGAAGATGAGGTGATAAGCCAGCTCCAAGCCCTGGAAGCTCAAGATATGGAAAGAGCAAGGCAAAGGGATGGAGATGCTAATTAATTTAGCAAAATCAGGTGGCTTAGAGTGTTTAGTATTGTTTAATGAAGATTCAATCATGGAACGTGAGAGGGATTGGGCGACCAGAGAAAAGGAGAAAGATTAAGAAAATTCTTGCTGAAAGAAGCGTGGATATTGCTTTACTTCAAGAAACAAAGAAACCAGAGGTAAATCCAGAATTGGTAAAGACTATTTGGCCTGGTGACTACTTTGAGTTCACGTCGGTTGATGCAATCGGCAGAGCTGGAGGTCTACTATGCATATGGAACCCTGATGTTTTCCAATTGAAGGCTAGCTGCTGCAACCAAAGTTTTCTGCTGCTCTCAGGTACAATTTTTCATAGTTTTGAGTGCGTCATCATTAATGTTTATGGTCCCAATGACGTGGCAAAAAGAAGAGAGGTGTGGGAATGTATAATCAGGTTAAAATCCATCTTTTTGGGGCCGTGGTGTATGGGAGGGGACTTTAATGAAATCAGAACTATCTCAGAAAGGATTGGGTGCTCCAGACGGGATAAAGGGATGAGGGATTTTAACTATATGATTGATCAATTGGAATTGATGGATTTGCCCATGCTTGGGAGGAAGTTCACTTGGTGTAACTCCCAAGATGGTGAGAAGTGGAGTAGAATAGATAGATTCTTACTTAACTCTGAATGGGTGCAACAATTCAATTTCAAATTATGGGGTCTTCCTCGATTGCTGTCTGATCATTGTCCTATTATTTTAATGGAGGATGATAGGGACTGGGGCCCTAGGCCGTTTAGGTTTATGAATGCCTGGCTGTTACATCCTAATTTTCTCCCATTTGTGAAGCAAACCTGGTCAGAGCTCATGGTGGAAGGGTGGGCTGGGTTCAAGTGCCTTATGAAATTTAAAGCATTGAAACAGGCATTAAAACAGTGGAACATGGAGGTGTTTGGTAAGATTGAAACCAAGCTCAAAAAGGTAGAAGATGAAGCCCATGACCTTGATCTACTAGATGAAGAAAGACCTTTGCTTCCTCCAGAACAGGTTAGAAGACAGGAAGTTAGAAGTGAAGCATGGAGGCTCAGTAAAATGTTGGAATGGATATGGTTGCAGAAATCTAGAAGTAACTGGGCATCTAAAGGCGATAGAAATACTAGATATTTCCACATCCTGGCTTCTAGCAGAAATAGTAGAAATTCTTTGTGCTCAATTCTTGTAAATGGATCCTTGATTGAGGAGCCTCTGGGAATCAAGGAAGCAGTTAAGAACCACTTCATGAGTTTATTCTTTGAGCCTTGGAGCCATAGACCTAAATTATCTGGCCCTTTTAAAAACATTGGTGGTGCCCAAGTGGTGGAACAAATGGAGGCTAACTTCACAGAGGAGGAGATCAGAGAGGTAATCAAGAGTTGTGAGGGCAATAAGGCCCCTGGACCTGACGGGTTCAACATGTCATTTTTCAAGAAGTGCTGGGGCACTGTAAAATATGATGTGCTTCAATTCATGAGAGAATTTCATCAGAATGCAAGCTTGGTCAGAGGACTCAATAGCTCCTTTATTGCACTAGTTCCAAAATCTGACAGTCCATCTGGTTTGAACGAATATAGGCCCATTAGCTTGATTGGCTCCTTGTATAAGATTCTTGCTAAGGTGCTTGCAAACAGGATTAAACAGGTAATGCCCAGGATTATTAGTGAGGTCCAGTCTACTTTTTTGGGGGGGAGGCACATTCTAGATGGGGTTTTGATAGCCAACGAGGTGATTGATGGGTGGAAAACATCTAATAGAAAAGGCTTGGTAATCAAATTGGATTTTGAAAAGGCGTATGACTCTGTTAATTGGGAGTTCTTATTTTCCATGCTTTCAAACTTTGGCTTTGGTGAGAAATGAGTGGGCTGGATGAGAACTTGTGTGTCTTCTACTAAGATCTCTGTCTTGGTTAATGGGTCTCCAACATCCGAATTTAGTCCTCAAAGGGGTTTGAGGCAAGGTGACCCATTGTCACCATTTCTTTTCAACATTGCAGCAGAGGGGCTGAATATCTTGTTGTGTAGAGCCAAGGAGTCGGGATTCATAAAAGGGGCTGAAGTGGGTCGCAATGGTGTTATAGTTTCCCATCTACAATTTACGGATGACACTATTTTGTTTTGTGAAGCTGACTGGGTGGAAGTGGTTAATCTCAAACGAATTCTGAGATGCTTTGAGGTTCTATCAGGCTTGAAAATAAACTACCACAAGAGTGTCATTTGTGGTGTGGGTGTAGATGATAGGCTGATGCAAGCTTTTGCCACTAGTTTTAATTGTCTGCATCAGAAACTCCCCCTGAAATATTTAGGGTTGCCTTTGGGAGCTAACCCAGGTAGGAGAACTACTTGGTTACCTGTTTTAGATAAGTTCAAGAAAAAACTGTCTTCCTGGAGGAGAAGGGTGCTTTCTTTTGCTGGAAGATTAACCCTAATCAAATCGGTCATGACCAACCTACCTATTTACTACTTATCTCTGTTCAAGATTCCTGTAGGGGTGGCTAAGGAGATTGACAAAATTCAATCGGCCTTCCTTTGGGGTGGATCCGATCTTAGAAGGAAGGTGCATATAGTGAAGTGGGTGGCTATTACAAAAAACAAGGCTCTTGGTGGTTTGGGGGTGAAAAGGATTAGAACTTTTAATGAATATTTGTTACTAAAATGGTGGTGGAGGTTTGGGTCTGAGCATCAATCTTTGTGGAAGGCGGTGATTTGCAGGAAATATAATATAGATGGTGGTAGATGGTTACCAAGTTTGGTTGGAAGAGGATCCAAGCTGTGGTCTGATCTAATGCATAATGTCTTGAGTAATTCAAATCTACATAACTACTACCTTAGTAATGCCAAGATTGTGTTGGGGGATGGAAGGAGATCACTTTTCTAGTTAGATAAGTGGGCAGGTAATGTGTGTTTCAAGGACGAATTTCCCAGGCTGTTTTCCTTATCCACCAACAAACATGGAGTGGTAGAGAGCTTCTTTCAGAGGAGGGGTGACCCGGGCAGCTGGTCAGTGGGTTTTAGAAGGGCTTTGATGGCTTGGGAGGAGCAGGAGGCAAGTAGACTCTACACTTTGCTTAATAGTGCACCTATACCTTGCAGCTGCAAATCAGATGAATTGTTCTGGGAGGCAGACATGTCAAGGAAGTTTACTGTTTCCTCAGCTTATTATTGGTGCGAGTCTTTCCTTGGGCTTAAGCTGGAGGTGGCAGGTTCAATTTGGAATAATTATGCCCCTCCAAAGGTGCAATTTTTCGGGTGGTTGGCTTGGCACAATAGGATTAAAACTTCTAGCTTTTTGCAAAGAATTGGTATCCTTAATAGGAATGCATCTATTGTCTGTGTGTTCTGTCAAAGTGAGGTAGAAACAGTGGATCACATTCTCCTTTTTTGCCCTTTTGTGTGGAGGCTTTGGTCAAACATCGTTAAATGGTGGGGTTTACAGTGGGTTATGCCTGGCACTGTTGAAGGAGTGCTGCAGTGGTGGTCTGGGAGCAGAATGAAAAAGATGGAAAAGAATATTTGGGTTGTTATTCCCTTAGCCATCCTGTGGTCCACTTGGAAGCACAGAAATGAGTGTGTGTTTCAAGGCATGCAACCGAATTGGGATGCGCTGTGTGATATTGTGAAGGTGAGAGTAGCAATGTGGTTAAAGGCTTCTCCAAAGGATGTGGTGTTTTCTGTTACTGATATGGTGTTTAATCTGCAGCAAGTGCAGTACTGCATCAGAAGTGGTGGTTGATTCTTCTGTTATTTGTGTTACTGCTGGGTGGGTAAGCTGGCTGGGCTGTTGTGTTGTTGTGTTTCTGATGGGTGGGTAAGCAGGCTGGGTTGTTGATCAATTCATTTTGGCTGCTGGTGTGTTCTGCTTCATGTAAGGTGCTGAATCAGGGTAGTCTGCTGCTATGCTGCTGAGGGAGGATCAGCACTTCTGTGTTGATCTACTGATCAGCACTCAGTTTCTGCCTAGCAATCTGTTCGCAGCAGCCGGAGAGGTGATTCTGTCGCCAATCCAGGTGGAGTACTCTATTTATGACTTAGTCTTTAATCTGCCTCAAGTCAAGCCTTGTACCAGGACTGGAGGATGAGCATGCCTTGTGCCTGCTGTGCCAGCACTTGGGTAGCCAATGCCCTACTGTGTCCTGCACTAGGATGGCCCTCAGTACTTAGGCTGCTGATGGGCTATGCTGGGTTTGTCTACTGATCTGCTGTGGTGTTGTTATACTGTTAATGATCTGCTATGGCTGCTTTGTGGTTTTCTGAGCATGGCTGCTGGGTTGGTTGTGGGGGGGCTGGTCCGGGTGTACTGCTGCTCTGCAGATAGTCCTGAAGCATTGGTGCTTAGCATTACCAAACCTGGGAGCTGTATGGATTGTTGTTTGTTGTATGGTGGGTGAAATTTGGGTGTGGTTCTGCTGGTTTATGGGCTCAACATCAGCTGGCATAAGGGTATTAACTGTTGGTGGCATTCAACATCCTGGTTTGGTGGGAGCAGCTAAGGCTGTGTGATTGGGTGGTCTCTTCTGTTTTTGGTTTTATTTTGTTTCTTTTTTTGGATTGGTTTCTCGCCAACCTGTGGGTTTTGTGCTAACAGATGATTGTGCTTCCTCCTCGGTGCCAACCTAGTTGGGATTGCGGAGTGTTAGCTATGATGCTTTTTGCACTCCCCTCCTTTATTGATGTATTTTGTTGCTTTTTTGCTCATTTCATCAATAAAGTGTCTTTTCTTTGCTGATCAAAAAAAAAAAAAGTATATGCAGGTGCATATTTATATGTATGTCTAGGTGCGTTTGCGCCATGTATGTGCACCCTCTGTCCTGCCAAGCTGTGTCTGATAGAAAACTTTGCCAAACGTAAACTAAAAAACCATCAAGGATTGAATTCTATACAAAAACTATACGAATTTCTACAATACAAAATATGTATACGTATCTTGATTCATAATAATATGAAAATCCCTTTTAAGAAAGAGAAATCTTGAATAGAAGACGATCTTCAAATCACTTCACTCTCTCTAAGCGATGGAAGCCTTCTTCTTCTTGTGATGACAACTTAAATTTTGGGATAGAGAGTGTGATACTAGTAATCTTCTCATCAATGAATCTATTCATTCAATGAACCTCATTAGATAGATTAGTGGATCTTCTACATTTATAATAGATACATAATGTATGTCTAAGATTTATTCATAATGAATCTATCACATTCAATACATTGACACTATCTCAATCATTAGATAGATTAGTGTATCTTCTACATTCATAATAAATACATAATGCATCTCTAAGATTCCTTCATAATGAATATATCACATTCAATGCATTGACACTATCTCAATTTTGATGCATGAAACGTATAAGTATGAATTTCATTTTATGATGATATTTTGTGTAACTAGTGCATAGCCTTGATTTACACTTGTCCAATTTTATCTTTGTTTTTGGTAAATCTTTTATTCTATTGATATTAAAATAAAAAATTGTAAATCATTGAACAAGTAGTAATTAAGATAATACCTTATGCACTTATAATGTTTTGTTACACATCTTATGAGTTGAAACATTGTTGATTAGCCCAACTGAAGTTCAACACTATGTATGTTTGAACAACTGAGATAATTAGTACAATAGATATAGCAATGAGTTTTTTTGCCAAATGGTGATAAACTTCTTACGTGCTTTAGTTAATAAAATAATATAAGACATTGAGTTTTTCTGTCCAACGGTGATAAACTTGTTACGGTCTTAATAATTATTTTATTTTATTTTATGTTGTTTATTTTTATTAGGCATCTCATTTACTTTTATGAAATTGCTAAAATATATTGTTATTCGGCCTAACAGAAGGATAACTTGATTTCATATCTAACTAATTATGTTTTCTAGTTAGATATATTTAACTTGTGGTGTTATTTTTATTCATGACATGTGAAAAGTAGTTTCTTGATTATATTAAGTTATATAATGGATATTATGTGTTTGCAACATTAAATCCTACTGTAATTAATAGTTACTTGTCTGGTATTGAAACTTTGAGTAGAACTAATTTTAAGAAATGAAATAAACAAATTGGAATTGTTTTGGGAATTATGAATTTAGACTATGCATTAAGAGAGCCAGCACCTACAAAGTCTAATGATACAAGTTTTAAGGAACACATGACTTTATATGAAAAATGGGAACGCTCTAATCGCTTAAGTCTAATGATTATGAAAAACTCAATTATGCCTGCAATTCAAGGAGCAATCTCTGCTTCTGAAAGTGTAGTGGGCTATATGAAATCTATTGAAGAATAATTCATTAGAACTTCCAAATCCCTTACTAGTACTCTCATGATTAAAATGATAACAATGAAATATAATAGTTTGAGTGGTGTTCGTGAATATATCTTAAAGATGAATGACATGGCCTCTCAATTAAAGGGAACGGACATGGAAATTTCTGAAGGTTTTCTTGTTCATTTCATTATGACTTTTCTTCCTGCGCAATTTGGTCATTTGAAGATCAATTATAATACGCAAAAAGATAAGTGCAAGATGAGCGAGATAATTGCCATGTGTGTTCACAAAGAAGAGAGGCTTAAAGCTGAAAAGCTCGATATGGCTCACCTTACCACTTTGGGTCTAACCAAAAAGATTTTCAAGAAAGGCAAAAGTAAGAAGAAGAAGAAGAATGCAAATGATTAAACTCACAAGGCTAATGAAGAAAATAAGATTCGATGCCATTTCTTTCGAAAGAAAGGTTACATAAGAAAAGACTATCCAGGTTTTAAAGGTTGGTTGGACAAGAAAGGTAATATTCAATGCTTTGTGTCTTAATCCTTTTTGGTAGATGTTCCACCAAATTCTTAGCGGATTGACACTAGTACAAGTGTTCACATAACAAATTTCATGCAGAAATACCTTACAAGTTAGAAACTAAATAAAGGAAAACAAACCATTACAGTCGGGAATGGAATAGAAGTGGACGCTGCGGCTATTGGCACCCTCCATTTAATTTTAGACTTTGATTTCATTTTAGTTTTAGTAAACATAGTTTATGTTCCCGTTTTTACTAGAAACCTAATTTTTGTTTCACAACTTGATTCCTATGATTATGAATTAAGGCCAAGTTTGACATAACCTAAATAATACAAAAAGTCAAAAAGTTACTATCCTATTTAAGTCACATCATCTTATTTAAATCACATCACCTCTCTAATACATCACATCAAACCCAACCAAAACCCAACCCATATAAGCCAATAAGTCAAAAAGTGCACTTTTTTAGAACATCTCAAACCAACCCTAAGTTTGGAAATAATGAAGTAACCTTTGTTCATGCCTATATAGATATGTATAGCCATATATTTTGGAACACAAGGGAAAAAACAAACAAATAATACTTACTTGTCTATTCTTTTTCTCTGTTTATGCAACAAGCGAAGATTGTCATTCTCAATGTGTTTGATGAGCTTGTCAATAAACATATTTCGTTCCACAGCATCAAGCTTAGTAACATCGACTACCCGTTTTCCTTGAGCATCAACTTTGCTTCCATCATTTTCATCAAACAAAGATGATCTCAACCTCTCAAATGTAGGCAGTCTCTCAATTGCAGCCCACTGTAAGGCGCATTCATCATCAACGTCATCCTTTACAGAACTCAAAGCTGAAATGCTTCTGAAACTAGAGGTATGGCGCTGAAACGATGACCTCAAACTTCTTCCTATCTCTGCCAGTTCAATTCTCAGTGATTCTATCTCATCATCACCAACCAACTGAGCCATACTGGATAACCCAGGAGAGACTCAAGTAGGAAATGATGGGACAAGATACAAAAGGGCAGATGCATAAATATATATATATATGCAGTCTTCTCGTTGGCTTTAGACTAAAGATTGATGAGGTAAGGCCACATCATGCTTGTTTGTATGTTTTACAAAGAATGATGAGATAAGGCAATGCGTCATGCTTCTCTGAACAACAAGTTGAAGATATTCTTCTGTAGATAATATGATCCATGTATTACAAGAAGTCCTTCTGTGAGAGAGAGAGAGAGAGAGAGAGAGAGAGAGAGAGAGAGAGTTACTTATATAAGTTGGCTCATGCCCAGGCCCCAAGAAAAAAAAATGGTATTCCGCCAACACAAGTTACAATGACAAAGTAGTTGACTTTCTAGTTAAACCGATGCTCAATCCATCAGAGTTCAAACTTTTTAGTACATAAATAATTTAGCAGTATTTTGGGTTAATGCCTTATATGTTCTATTGCCTTTATTAATAAATTTTTATTTATTTTTTGGGTTAATGCGTGTTGCAGAGAGGAGTGATTAAGTGCGCAGTCTGATAATTCTGCAGGCATCCCTAAAAAGAATAATATATTCCTCAGTTGTTAGAGCATAACTAAGGCCTTGTTTGGGATGTATTAATAAGTATACACTTTTTATTTTTTTATTTTTTTCATCATATCACCTCTTTATTTTTCTGCACATCTTTTCATAAAAAGTCAAAAAGTATACTTATTTAGATCATCCCAAACTACCCCTAAGTATATTCTATGTTTCTTCCTCCAAATGAAACAAGTACAATCATATAGGAAAACAATAGGGGGGAGGGGAAAAGCAGTAATTATCTATGATCATGTTTGGTAAAAGAGAGAGAGAGAGAGAGAGAGAGGGGTACAGAGGGAGTTCAGTTGCTTAATATTTAAGCTTCTTCCTTGATTTCCAGGGGAGATAAAAAGAACAAAATTACGTCAGTATTTAACTAACTCTAGTTACAATGATAGAGATGGTTGACTTCTCCGTTCAACAAATTCTTTGTCCATTAGCAATCATAGTTTTGCAAAAACCTGCATACTTCAAGGTGTTGGAGAAGAGAAGAGACAAAAGAAGAGCTGTCTACATAGATTTGTAGGTTGTCTTCGGATTCAAAGTTCAAACTAGGGAAATTTGGTTATAAACATCTCTTACCTTTCTTTTATTGTTAAAAGGATTAAGAAAAAAAATTATATTTTTAAAAACCTCTCATAATTATAAGATCTTGTATAAAGGATAAAATTTATTATTTAAATATTTTATCAAATTATTATACCTTCAACTAAATCTTTCCACCTTTTTCACCCACTCTCTCCCCACCTTCTCCATCTCTCTCCTCATAATCCATCTTAGTACACAATGAAGTTCAAAATCATTAACTAAAATGCAAGCTAGGGCAAAGTAAAAGGAGAGAGACGATCGAATGAGCACGCAATTGAGGTTTAGCTAGTGATGTGTGTGTATATATATATGGATATATGATGTATATAAATTGATCAAATCGAAATTGTAGCACTGGAAATTGGAGAGGAGATCTAGAAAAAGGAAGCAACCTTTTTTTGATGTCATGATAAGTATACACATGTCCTCAAATCCTTCAACGGAGTAGATTTGGTTGACGGAGCAAATCGAGTCGACAGAGATAGAGATCGAAGATGACGGAGCAAATCTGGTATGTGGAGCAGATCTATAGTCTATGATTGAACCAAAGGTGTCGGAGCGGCGGCGGCGGCAGAAGAGGGGATTGAAGACAGCGGCGACAGATGGTCTTCCAGATCTCCGCTGCAGCTGGCAACGAGCGACAATGAGGACCGATCTGAGTTCATGACCAGTGTCGAAAGAAAGAGATCGGCAGGAGGAGATTGAGTGGAGAAACCGGTGGCGGTGGTGGAAGTGGAGAGAGAGAGAGAGAGAGAGAGAGATTGTTGTTTTTAATTGACTTATTTATTTATTTATTTGTTAATAGATTTAAGAGTAAAATTTGATTTTAGTTCGTTCATTTAATATGTATTTTATTTTTTGTAACAGTAAAATTTTACTCTGGTTAAAAACATATTGATTTGTTTAACGATATAAAATTTTACTTTGAATCATAGTAAACTTTACTCTGATTCAGAGTAAAATTGTACTTTCAGAATCAGAGTAAAGTTTACTATGATTCAAAGTAAAATTTTACTCTAAAATACACTGTGAAGATGACTTAATAGGGGAGCTGATAGATATGAGGGTAGTATAGTAAAAGAAACAAGTTTTAAAATATTATGAGTTTTTAAAGGTACCTATATAATTCTCGTCATTTCGAAAGACAAATTAGACAGTGAGGGTCTATCACCAAATCCATCTTTAAACTAACAAGATTGATGAGGTAAGTTAATGCACTATCCTTATTTCTTTTGAACAAGGTGTGCTGAATGTTTTACTGGAGATAATGTAGTCTATGACATTGTGAGAAGTCAGAAAGGGTGAGAGAGGACGAAGGAATGGAGGGAGGTTCAGTTGCATAGGGCCTGTTTGGTAGTTTTTTATTTTTATTTTTATTTTTTATTTTGATTTTCTTTTTCCTTGTTTTCAAAGAAATTTCGAAAACATTCATCCTTTTCATCTTTGTGCAGAAACTGTTTTGGAAATTTGGAAACAACTTTTTTTGTGTTTCCTAGAAGAGTGGGTTGTTTTCATAACAGTTTTCCGAAAACTGTTTTCAGAAACGATCTGTTAAATAAATTCTGTGTTTTCTGAAAAATGAAAATAGAAAACAAGAAAACTTCTCATTGTTTTTGTGCAAAAACTGTTTTGGAAAATTCAAAACAACTTTTTTGTGTGTTTCCTAAAGAGTGGGTTGTTTCATAACATTTCTCCGAAAACTGTTTTCGGAAACAATTTGTTACATAAGTTCTCTGCATTTTTCTGGAAAATGAAAATAGAAAACAGAAAACAAAAACACAACCAAACAGACCCCAGTGAAAATTTTCTAGCTCCTTCCTCCCCCAGAAGAGACAAAAATGATTTAATTACTTCTTTTGCAACTTCATAATCCCTTAGAATCAGGGCACAGCACATGAAAAAATAAATAAATAAAAAATAAAAAATGAAGAAGAAGAAGAAGCAATATGCCACATGTTTTAGAGCATCGCAAAATATAATTTTCTTTTCAAAATGATGCCCAATCCAACCACTTATGAGTTAAGACCTTAATCATAAAAACCATAAAAATAAGACTGCAAGTCTTTAATTAGTTATTGTTATCATAATATATTAGATTAGATTATTGATTGAATCCTTGCCATATTCCATCACTTCTCTCTTGATAAATCAATTATTCGTTCAATAAACAACCAGCAATCAACATCCTATATCCCAAGTCAGAAGGATCTCACAGATTGTGATTCCCATCTTTGTTATTTCTGTGGTCAAAATGCAACCATCTTTACTGTAGTACCCAGATTGAGATGGAAGTAAGAATAGAGAATGATTGATTGTGAAACCAGGATTTAATAAGCCACAAAGACTTCTGACAATGACCCTACAATAATGCCATGAGATGAAGTAAGCATAGGGTATGATTCTTTGACCATTATTTAATTGACAAGATAAATAAAATAAAGTAGACTAGTGATTATCTTAAAATGTTACATGGTTGGAAGGACAGTTATGATAATGTTTATTTATTTATTGTCTAGTTATCAATCACAGCATGTGCATGACACCGCATTGTGTGGAGAGTGCAGTTCTGACATTTACTTCAAAGAAATAGAATATTGAACTTAGGGTCCCTTTGGTAAGGGAGTTGTGGGTTAAATTAATCACTACAGGACGAAATTGGCTAAATTAGCCACTACACGACAAAAAGGCTTCAGGATTGTATCTTTTTTTTTTTTGATCGGCAAAGGAAAAGACTTTATTGATGAAAGAAACGCATACAGAGTATGGAGAATAACATCAATAAAGAGGAGCTTGGAGCTAAAAAAGCTCCAACCTCCTAGTTGGTGAGAGACCAACGAAGAACCAAAAATAGAAAACAGAAATAGGAGGGAGATCTGGGCAGAAATGGAATCCTGCACAGCACTCTGAATACAGAACCAACAGCCTACAGATCTGAAGACAAACCAGCCCACAGCATTCTGCACAGCATCTGAAGACAAACCAGCTGAAAACATATACCGAGCAGCCTACTACAGTTCACACTTACAGGCCATTCATATAACACCCACCGACCCTCGCAACCACCTTGGAGTTTCCTTCAAATTATAAATGGAATCCTGAACAAAATGCAGCCCAACTGAGTCCATAGACAAACCAGCAGCAGGCAGATCTTCACAGAAACAAACAAATGCAGCAGAGCTCCAACCAATCCACACTGACATGCCATTCATAAAACACCCACAGACCCTCCCAGACACCTTCGAATTTGCCTCAAATTATAGACGAAATCCTGCACTGAAAAGCAAAAATTTGGAAGGTAAGGTTTCACCCAAAAAGCAACCCTATGCTTAATTAAATCACAAAGATCTTCGAGGTTAGGGGTGGAAGCTCTAAACACACACTCATTCCTGCACTTCCATGTTGACCACATCACAGCCAATGGAATTACTCCCCAAATCTTCCTTTCTAACTTCCTCAACTTCCCTCCTGCCCACCACCAGAGGAGACTCTCCACGGAGCCAGGTATGACAGCTTGGAGGTCCCACCATTTCAGCATTTCTGCCCAGATTTTCCACACAAAAGGGCACCAAATTAGAACATGGTTCACTGATTCACTTCCATTGCCACAGAACACACAAGTTGTAGAGGCACCCTGATCAAGCACTCCCAAACTCTGTAAATACTCCTTGGTCTTCAATCTCCTCTTCCATGCAAACCAACAAAAAACCTGCACCTTAGGGGGGGTGACCTTTAGCCAAATCAGTCTTGTTATGCTCAAGGTATCACCTGCAGAAGCCACAGAAGACTTGTACAGATCTGCCACACTCAGGACCCCAGAAGAGGAGGCTAACCAGACAGACTGGTCAGGGTATTCAGGACAAAGGTCAGGAGCTGCCAGCAGTACATTTGTGAGCCTATCCAGTTCCACCTTCTCCCAATCATATAGCTCCCTCCTAAAAGCCAGGGCCCAACCCCCTGCACTAGCTTTCTTATCCACCATACTGCTCAAGGTCTCTTCTTTTTCCAAAGACAGCCTAAAAAGAGTTGGGAATGCATCCTTCAAGCAAGCAGATTGACACCAATTATCAGCCCAAAAGCTGATCCTCAACCCATCCCCTACCTTCAACTGGAAGTTGTTCAAATAATGCTCCTTAAGGCTAGTACACTGGACAGCAACAGAGATGATCCCTCTCCAAATTGATGAGTATGTATTGGAAGGAATGAGTGATGGAATCCAACCACCCACCCCCATCTTGTACTTGTTGCAAATAACTCTTTTCCATAAAGCATCCTTTTCATTACCAAACCTCCACCACCATTTGATTAACAAGCAATTATTCACATCCCTCAATTTCCTGATACCCAAGCCACCTTGATCCATCCTATTAGACAAATCTTCCCATTTGATCATATGGATTTTCCTACCCTCTGCAGAACCACCCCATAAGAAGGTAGCTTGAAGCTTGACCAACTCTGAAGCAACCCCTTGAGGCATCTTGAACAATGATAAATAATACACTGGCAAGGCCGAGGTTACTGATTTAACTAGAATGAGCCTCCCCGCAAAAGACAACATCTTCCTCTTCCAACCAGCCAGCTTACTTTTGACTTTGTCCACAACTGGCTTCCAAGTGGCCTTCTTTCTTGGATTAGCTCCTAAAGGCAGCCCCAGATAACTGAGTGGCAATGATTTAATTTTGCAATTCAGCACTGCAGCCATTTCATTCATCATGACCATAGGAACACCCACACCACATACAACACTCTTATGAAAATTTATTTTAAGACCAGACAAAATTTCGAAACATCTTAGCACCCTTTTCAACTTTCTCACCTCCTCCACCTCAGGATTGTATCTTACCTACAAGGAGGCGTGAAATTACCAAATTACCCCTGGGTCTTTGTTCACACTATCCCATTCTTGGAAAATAAAAAAAAGAACATTTGCCACGTCATGCATACAAAATCGTGAATTGAGCCACGTAATAAAATAAAGTTAAAAATTAATGTATACAAAAAAAATTTACAAATTAATGTACCAAAAAAAATTTACGCGACAAATTAATTTACCAAAAAAATTAATTCACCAAAAAAAATTTACCAAAAATCTTTTTTTACATTTGCCACATAAAAAAAAAGGAACATTTACCAAATTAATGTATACAATTTCTTTTTTGACAAAACCGTAAATTTAAAAAAAAAAGGATTATTTACCAATAAATCCTACTTCACAAACTGTTATACCAAATAGTCCCACTTTTATTCTATTATACCAAATAGTCCTGTTGGTGGGTTGATTTGGTCCTTTTTGATTTTTTTTTTTTTTATTTTTGTTTTACTGCGTGGACGAGAGTGCCCTGTGTGTGTCTCCCCGATCAAGGCTCTGTGCTATCCGCTTATACTCCACCCGAAACACACACCATGTGAAGCACACACTACAACGCATATCCAACAATCCAAAGCCTCAAAGGCTTCGTCGGAGACTCCTTCCGACTCACCACCAACACCGACAAAGCAACGAACACGAACGCGAAGTTCTACAACAGATCCAGAATCACGATCGGCCTCGAGTATGCCCAATCGCTCTGCCTCTCTTCGATTTGCTCCGTCGCCGCCTCTCTTACCCTCAACTCCGGCTCGCGCCTCATTCTCCGACTGCCGCAGAGGCTCGGCGGGCAGCGCACGAACCGGCGGCTCAGGAAGATTTGATCGGTCAGCAACGGCGTCGCATCGATTAGCTATTGTGTGTGTGTGTATCTGCCCCTTGCAATGTGTGTGTGTGTGTGTGTGTGTGTGTTTGCCCCTCACAATGTATGTGTGTATCTGTGTGTGATAAGAGAAAGAGAGAGCCCATGCCAGCCCCTGTGTGTGTCTTACCTCAGATCGAAGAGAAGCTGTGTGCGTGTATCCCGTGTATCAGTGTGTGTGTTGTGTGTTAACCCCCAAACACACCAACCCAGCCCAATCAAAAACCCCTTACAGCGCTTTGCCATCCTGTGACACCCTACCAGTGTATCACATGCAACACACCACACATCCATTCACTAATCACGCACGTGAGTGACACACGTGCCTCACCTAATTTCCGCCCGACAGCTGCATCAGCAACGGTTAGATGAGGGTAATTACGTCCCTCACAATTAAATGGGACTAAACGGTTTAAGAGAATAAAAATGGGACCAATTGGTTCATAAGTTCAAATTTTTGGATTTATTGGTAAATCTCCCAAAAAAAAAACGACAAAAATACGGCTCATCCAAAAAATAAAAAATAAATTTCAAAACCAAAAATGAGCATTTGCCACGTAATTTACAAATACATAAAACACATGAAATCTCATTTTTGAAATATAAATACAAATTAATGTATACAAAAAAAAATTTTTGACAAAACCCTAAATTTAAAAAAAGGAACGACAAAAATACGGCTCATCCAAAAAATAAAAAATAAATTTTAAAAACTAGAAATGAGCATTTGCCACGTAATTTACAAATACATAAAACACATGAAACCCCATTTTTGAAATATAAATACAAATTAATGTATACAACAAAAAAAAAAAAAATTTGACAAAACCAAAAATTTTAAAAAAGGAACGACAAAAATATGGCTCATCCAAAAAATAAAAAATAATAAAACAAAAAAAACGGAAATTATCATTTTATTTAATTTACAAATACATAAAACACATGAAACCCCATTTTTGAAATATAAACACAAATTAATGTATACAAAAAAATAAAATGACAAAAACGTAAATTAAAAAAAAAGAACGACCAAAATACAGCTCATCCAAACAAAAACAAAAATAAAAACATAACAACAGAAATTAGCATTTGCCACATAATTTACAAAAAAATATAACACACGAAAACCCATTTGTCAAATATAAAACCAAATTAATGTATACAAAAAAAAATTACAAAAACGTAAATTAAAAAAAAAAAGAACGACAAAAATACGCCTCATCCAAAAAAAAAAGAAAAAAAAAACTAAGAAACATAAATTAGCATTTGCCACGTAATTTACAAATAAATAAAACACATGAAAACTCATTAATTTGAAATATAAAAACAAATTAATGTGTACAAATAAAAAAATGACAAAAAACGTAAATTAAAAAAAAAGTACGACAAAAATACACCTCATTCAAAAACATTTAAAAAAAAAACATAAAAACATAAATTACCATTCACCACGTAATTTACAAATAAATAAAACACATAAAAACTCATTTTTGAAAAATTAAAAAAAGAATTTGTATACCAATAAAAATTAAAGAATAAGAACTAATTAATGTATAAAAAAAGAAAAATGACAAAAACATAAAAATACGGCAAATCCAAACCCCCCCCCCCAAAAAAAATTTCGGTCCAAACAATCTGACGTGGAGGACCAACAAATGCAATGCGTTGACATGTAAACCTATCAGGGGCAGTTTGGTAATTTAACAGGAAGACACCTCACTAAAAAGCTAAAAAGTTAAAAAAGTCAAAAAATTCTTCCCAAATTAAACTTTTTAGCTCCAAATTAAAATAGTCAAAAAATTAAAAAAACTAAAAAACCAACCCAATTCCCAAACGGAGTGCTTGCCTTTATTCAAATAACAAAAAAATCTTTTCCAGTTGCCCAATCAAGAAGTGATTAGTGGAAGAAAAAGATCAAAGTGATACACCTCCATAAAATACTCGCATGATTGTTAGCTCTAGAAACAGTTGATGGCGACAGATGAATAATTCAAGAGACAAACATAAAGGGAAATCGTGATGCATGACTAAATGAAGCCCACCAAATTGATCCTGGGGACCTCTGGTCATGTCTTATTGATAATAAAAATTATCAAATATATGAACACTTTTTTAATTTTTGTGAAAGATGTGTACCTAGACAAAGTCCTCACTTAAAAATTCCAATCATCTCTGTTGGATTTATTCTCTAGTGTGACTTAATAGCCTACATATATCTACATGTTTTAATTTATTTGACTCTACAATTTAGATAAAGCCAATATTTGATATAAAGTGTATTTGACTCCACAATTTAGATAAAGCCAATATTTGATATAAAGTGTAATTAGAATTTTAATATAATTACTCTTCTAAGACAAGAAGAAAACCTCGATGGATAGGAATTCTTCTGATAGAGTTTATCTAGCCCTCTTTTCTCTTCTATATAAGGATGGGTGACTCCTCTTTCATATTATAAGTATTTTTCCATCACTTTAAGTTTTGTAGTCATTCTAATTAAGAGAGACAAAGAGAAGAAGGTGAGCCAAGAATTAAAGGTTCAACTATTAGGGGTATTTTCTCAACTTCTCTAATTCAATGGTTGACAAAGCTATGTTCGTTTTATTCTTAAGTTGTATTGAATTCAAGATCCTGTAAAGTTTAATTTCGCATTATTATTATGGTTAAATGTATTATTAAATCTTACATGTGGTATCAGAGCCTTAGTTTTGTGAATCAATACACCTTGGAATAATAATATATTTATGAATATTATTATTATAATTATTCATAAAACTTATGAACCATGTAGTATCAGAATGGCAAGGACGTGGCTTGTATCACTCAATTCAATGTGTAATATGCATGTTTTGATTTATTATTAATTTTAGTAATAATAATTTTTATAATCATTATAATATGACACTGAATTGAGTGTAATATTTATATTATCTGCCGTTATGATAAAGTGCATAAACTAAAAGCAATTTTAGAATTTGTTGAATCGTTCGGTCTATTAAATAAATATGTTTACTTGATTGTATTATGTTAGATAATTATGTTTTTACCTTGTCTGATTACGTACATTTATTGTCTATTATTGTTGATATTTATATATTTTCATGATTTAAATTTGATATCATGATATAATTTTATGACATTAAATATTAAATATTGAAGTGATTAATTCATATTAGGTGTAATTCTTATTAACCATTATATGAGATATTCATGATTGTCATATTGCATAATTTAATATATATATATATATATTCTTGTTCATCCAGAGTTATTATTATTATTATCATATTGGTAATTGCAATCACATAAAAGAAATTCTAGAAATCATAGAAAATAGTGATTGAATTAATGATAATTAAATAACTTAAATTAATGAATAGAGAATATTGTTGGTTAGTCCTGTATTCATAAGGTTTACTAATTTAGTAGCTGCCAAAGTAGTCTAGATTTGTAAAATTTATGAATATAGAACTACATAAAAGAATTGTTAAAAATGTAACATTAAGGTCGATAATATTCTCAATTGCAGTTATAATTAGGAGATTGAGACTAGCCCAAAGGAGGGTCACTTTCAAATAATTATGAACTGGGTAGGATAATGTAACTTGACTAATTTGACAGATTAGAATTGAATACCCAAAGGTAATATAACTAGCTGAAAAGTTGCATAAATTACTTTAGACCTACATAAGTGATTCTTGACGAGTGGACAATAGATATACCTAAGTTTTGCCCAAATGAAAGACTTATGTGATATCAATAGTTCATTATTATAATTCTCAAAGCTTTAATATGTACATTGTTTATGGTATATTGTTTATGCCTATTTCCGCGTTACTTATGAGACCTCGTCTTAATGCCTCTTAAGATCTATCAAAAAGATAGCTTGCTATGTAAGGTGGTTGGACTTAGAAGGGAGACTATATTGACTCCTCTGATCTTCCTGGAATCTTAATTGGTTACTGACCAAAGGACTTTTTAGTGACATTACCCTAACCCTTAGAGTAAATTTTGGGGCGTCATATGTTTTATCTTATTTCAGTGACAGTTCCCACCTCATTGCACCCTCTTGCATCGGGTGTCTCTCTACTTACTGGCACTATTATGGTTGAATTGACAACAATGAAATGTGATGGCAACCAAGGAGTTTAGGATCACATCCTCAATATGGCTGACAAAGCTGCAAAGCTTAAAACTTTAGGGATGTAAGTTGATGAAACTTTTCTCTTGCAGTTTATTCTCAACTCACTTCCATCACAGTTCGGCACATTCAAAATTCACTATAACACCAATAAAGATGAGTGGAGTTTGAATAAGTTAACTAATATGTGTGTTTAGAAGGAAGTGAGGTTGAGGGAGGAAGGACGTCAAACTGCATTGGTTGTAACTCATGGAACTATAAAGGAAAAGAAATGTAGTTTTGTAAAATCAAAGAAAAATCCACCCAAGAAAAAGAATAGGCCTGGGGAAGAAAATCAGGCTTAGAATGGTTTCACTGTCAAGTGCTACTTTTGTGGCAAGAAGGAACATGTGAAGAAAGACTGCAGCAAACGAAAGGCTTGGTTTGAAAAGAAATGTAATAAATTTGCTTTTGTTTGTTATGAATCAAATCTTTCTGAAGTACCTTCTAATACTTGGTGGATTGACTTTGGGGTCACGACCCACATTACAAATTCCATGCAGGGATACCTCTCAACTAGAAAACCGAAGGAAAGTGAAAGATTTGTTTATATGGGGAACTGCCTCAAAGCTAAAGTCATAGTTGTAGGAACCTATCGACTGATCTTAGAGACGGGTCATCAAATGGATCTAGAAGACACTTTTTATGTTCCTTCAATTTCTAGGAATTTAGTTTCGTTATCCAAATTAGATCGTGTTGGATATTCAGTTTTATATAGTTGTGGAAAACTCAATTTAATATTTAAATCAATAATGATTGGTTTTGGTAATTTTTTTGATAGTTTATATAAAATTGCCTTAAATCATGAGTTTGCACAATCATTAGTAACTCTGCATTCTAATATTGGTTTAAAATGTGGTTTAATTAATGAAAAATCCTCAATCTTGTGGCATAGACGGTTGGGGCATATCTCTAGAAATAGAATTGAAAAATTGGTAAAGAATGAGATTTTGGAAAACCTAGACTTCACTGATTTTGAGATATGTGTGGATTGCATCAAAGGAAAGCAAACCAAACATACTAAGAAAGGTGCCACAAGAAGTAATGAGCTTTTTGAGATAATTCATACAGATATTTACGGGCCACTCAACATCCCATGCCTTAGTGGTGAAAAATATTTCATCACATTTATAGATGATCTCTCACGTTATGGATATGTGTATCTAATTCATGAAAAGTCTTAGGCTGTTGACATCCTTAAGGTGTACATAACTGAAGTCGAGAGACAATTAGATAGAAATGTTAAAATAGTGAGATCAGATAGGGGTGGTGAATATTATGGTAAATATGATGAGTCAGGCCCAAATCCTGGCCCATTTGCCAAATTCTTAGAAAAGAAAGGCATTCGTGCTCAATATACAATGCCTGGTACGCCACAGCAGAATAGAGTTGTTGAAAGGTGAAATCGTACACTTAAAGATATGGTTAGGAGTATGTTAAGTTACTCAGTTGTACCCATTTCACTGTGGGGTGAAGCTTTAAAGACTGCAACGTATATCTTAAATAGGGTTCCTAGTAAGGCGGTCCCAACAACTCCTTCTGAGTTATGGACTGGTAGGAAACCTAGTTTGAGACACTTACATAGTTGGGGTTGTCCAGCAGAGGCAAGAATCTTCAACCCACAAGAGAAAAAGTTGGACTCAAGAACAATATCTGGATATTTCATTGGTTATCCAGACAAGTCTAAATGGTACAAATTTTATTGTCCTAATCACAGTATGAGGATAGTGGAGACTGGTAATGCTAGATTTCTAGAGAATGGTGAAATTAGTGGAAGTGAGAAAACACGAGTGGTGAATTTCAAGAAAATTAGGGTGGATGTGCCAACATTCAACCCTTATCGAAAAATTGTTGTTCCTCAGACTATTCCACAGGCTGAGGGAAACGAACAACATAATGAAAATCTTTCACCACCTCATGTTTCACCACTTCATGAAGATACCACCAATGAAAATATTGTAGAACCACCACAACCGGCAGTTCTGAGAAGATCTCAGAGGGAAAGAAAGCTTGCCATTCCAGATGATTACATGGTGTATCTACAGGAATCTGATTTTGATATTGAGATTAACAAAGATCCAGTCTCATTTTCACAGGCCATAAATAGTGATGATTCTACTAAATGGGTCAATGCTATAAATGAAGAGTTAAAATCCATGGAACAAAATGGTGTTTGGGATCTCGTCGAATTGCCTAATAATTGTAAAAAGGTCAGGTAAATGGGTCTTTAAGACCAAGCGCAATGCAAAAGGCAATATCGAACGATTTAAAGCCAGACTTGTTGCCAAGGGTTTTACTAAAAAAGAAGGCATAGACTATATAGAGACCTTCTCTCCAGTATCTAAGAAGGACTTGCTTAGAATCATCCTACATTGGTAGCTCATTATGACTTAGAGTTGCATCAAATGGATGTGAAAGCTGCTTTTTCTGAATGGGAATTTGGATGAATAAATTTATATGGAGTAGCCAGAAGGATTTGCAAAGAAAGGTAAAGAACATTTAGCTTGCAAATTAAAGAAATCCATATATGGCCTTAAACAAGCTTCTAGGCAATGGTATTTAAGGTTTAATGATACCATTACCTCCTTCGGATTTAAGGAAAATGCAGTTGATCGGTGCATATATCTGAAGGTTAGTGGGAGTAAGTTCATTATTTTGGTGCTATATGTGGATGACATTTTGTTAGCTAGTAATGACCTTTGCTTGTTGCATGAAACTAAAGAATATCTCTCCAAGAACTTTAAAATGGTCAATATGGGTGAGGCAAACTATGTTATTGTCATAGAGATCTTTAGGGATCGATCTTGAGGATTGCTAGGACTATCTCAGAAAGGATATATTGATCGTGTTTTGGAGAGATTCAACATGCAGTTTTGTTCAGCTGGTGATGCACCCATCATGAAGGGTGATGAATTAAGTGAAAAACAGTGTCCAAGGAATGACCTGGAAAAAAAACAAATGAAGGGCATTCCATATGCATCAGCAATAGGGAGCTTGATGTATGCCCATACATGTACCAGGCCAGATATTAGTTTTGCAGTTGGAATGTTGGGAAGATTCAAAAGTAGTCTTGAAATGGAACATTGGAAAGCAGTGAAGAAGGTTATGAGATATCTTCAGGGAACAAAGGACTATATGCTCACCTATAGGAGATTAGAACAGGTGGAAGTGATCGGATACTCAGACTCAGATTTTGCTAGTTGCTTTGATAGTAGAAAGCTACATCAGATTGTGTTTTTCTATTAGCTAGTGCATCAATTTCATGGAAGAGTGTGAAACAGTCCACTATTGCTTCATTTACTATGGAGGCTGAGTTTGTGGCATGTTTTGAGGCTACAAATCATGCTTTATGGTTGCGAAATTTCATTTCAGGACTTGGTGTTGTTGACTCAATTGCCAGGCCGCTGAAGATATATTGTGACAATACCGCAACAGTTTTCTTCTCTAAGAATGGAAAGTACTCCAGTGGTTCCAAACACATGGAAGTAAAGTACTTAGTTGTTAGAGAAAGAGTCCAGAAACAACAAGTGTTAATTGAAAACTTAAGCACATCTCTTATGATTGCTGATCCATTTACAAAGGGATTGCCACCAAAGACATACAAAGAGCATGTTATCAGGATGGGTCTTTTAAGCAACCCTTGATGTGTATGGTTAATCGTGAGTGCTTATTTTTATCTGACACTATTTGCGCAATAATAATTTTGTTTCTATTTTTCTTGTTTCTAAAAGTGTGTGTACACATTAATTTGAATATTGATAAACAGGAATTGTCTTAACACGATAAATTACAGGGGCCTTTCAAGCAAATAATTACATATTCGAATAATGGACTGGGTTGGTGAAGGTTATCGATAGTGTAGTGCATAGAAGGAAATATGACATAAATGTTATATAACTGCTATGACTCACATTAGTGATATGAAGTAATCACAGTATTATAGTTTCTAATATATCTGAACTTACTGGCTATTTTAAAAATTCGTGATCACGTGTCAAAGTTTTTAGTGTGGAATCCAATGAGTCAAAATTTTTATACATTGCATATTTTTTGAAAAAACTCATAATTGCATCATAATCGGCTTAATGAGCCAAGTGAGAGAATGTTGGATTTATTCTCTAGTGTGGCCCAATAGCCTACATATATCTACATGTTATAATTTATTTGGACTCCACAATTTAGATAAAGCCAATATTTGATATAAAGTTCAATAATTAGAATTTTAATATAATTACTCTTCTAAGATAAAAAGGAAACCTTGATGGATAGGAATTCTTCTGATAGAGTTTATCTGGCCCTCTTTTCTCCTCTATATAAGGACGGGTGACTCCCCTTTCATATCATGAGTATTTTTCCATCACTCTAAGTTTTATAGTCATCCTAATTAAGAGAGACAGAGAGAAGAAGGTGAACCAAGAATTAAAGGTTCAACTATTAGGGGTATTTTCTCAACTTTTCTAATTCAATGGCTGACAAAGGTATGTTCGTTTTTTTCTTGAGTTGTATTGAAGTCAGGATCCTGTAAAGTTTAATTCCGCATTATTATTATGGTTACATGTATTATTAAATCTTACAATCTCAACGTGGGACAGATCTCTAGATAAAGTCCATGTGGCCAAGGCTTTTGCTAATCACCAGAAAGGCATAACCAGACTGCCCCATATTAACTTCTTGGCTATCTAGACTGAATACTCATTAGATCTGATCAGGAAGAAACAAAACTATTATGATCCTCATGTCTAAACAACTCAAGAAACAATTCAGATCATGAAACTATTAAACCCCTAACAATGTGACAATAATCTAATACTGTCCAGAATTCTAGTTGACATATTCACAGTTTAGCCCAAGCAATTTAATTTAGAACAACATCAAACAATTTCCTTGGTCAACTCTCTCGTCAGAGTGGAGCATGCTTAGGCTACAATTCACAGATTGCACATTTTGAAGTACCATACCTAACATGAAAATAGGTGTGCCACATCTTGACATTATAGCCTATAGTTTTAATAAATAAATAAATAAGGCGTAGCTGTTTTTACCCAGTATGAAGCCAAGTTGTTACCCAAAAGACAACCTAAGAGGGGGGAGTGAATTAGGTTTTTATAATTAAAATTAATAATACCCTAATAAAAATTATGACTAGCACAATAGATAAATATAATTAATGAAATAAAAATAATTAAAGCAAGTGTCTTAACAACTATGTTAGTTAATGATTTTAGCACAAACTTTTGGCAAGATTGGCATTTCCTCACAAAGTTTTTAGTATCTTCTTCCATTGTCGGCCAGTAGTAGCAGAGGTGAATGAGGTGTCCATATAATCGCTGCCCTCCTTGATGTTCTGTCTTGTGGGCTTTCCTCAGCACCTCATTTGTCTCCTATTTTGATAAACACGCCAAAGGTTCCCTTTCAAAGCTTTTTCGGTACAGCTTGCCTTGGTCAAGGAAGAAGCGGAGGGCTCACCTCTTAACTCTAATTGCATCGGCTTTGTTCTCAGGCAGCATGCCATTTCCAAGGTAGTCAATATATGGCTGCCTCCATTCTTCACTGCTTAAGAAATGGGCTTCCTTTTCCTTAGGATGGGATTGACACTTCACACATTGCCTCTGCAACTCAGTACTTTCTTTTTCCATCTCTAGTCAGTAATACCCTTGTCTCTGTATTCGTCGGCATAGACTAATATCTCCATCTCCACAGGACTTAGCATGGATCTGCTTAAGTCTATAAGTTGCTTGTTGTCTACCGATGCACCTTGCCAACAGGTTGTTGGAACCTTGAAAATACAACTCTCCTCTGAGGAGCAGAAATGATGCAAGTTTTGCTGGTCTGATTGTTTCCTGACCTATTTTCAGCTGTTGGATTATATCTGCTTTCCACCCCTTAGTATCTTGCTCTGTATGTTCTTCGGCTAGCACTGCTAATGTTGTTCTTTTCTCGATGACGATGGCTATACTATCATCTGGTATATCCACCTTTGCCCCCAGTGTAGCCAAGGCATCGGGGAAACGGTTGTGTGTTCAAGGAGTATGTTGGATCTGGACATCATCAAACTGAGTAAGCAACCTTTGAACCACGGAGCAGGATGGGGCCAACAGAGGCTCTTTCAAGGCGAAATCGCCCATTGTTTGCTTGACAACTAATTTGAAGTCGCCCTGAATTTTCAACTTGCGGAGGCCTTTCTTTTGGGCAGCAATTAGACCCAGTATAAACGCCTCATATTCAGCCTTGTTGTTTGAACATTCAAAATCAAGCTTATATGATAGATGAAACTTCTCTTCTTCTTAACTGGTTAGTGTTATGCCAGCTCCACATTTCCCAACTTCGGAAGCTCCATCAAATTTTAAGTCGCAATAAGTCTCAACTACAACTGCTGAGACATGGACCTCACCTGGTAGAGGTACCTCTGTAGGTTTATGTTCACCAGATGGGAATTGGACCAGTAAGTCTGCAAGTGCTTGGCTCTTAATAGCCTTAGGAGTAACACAAGTAATGTCATATTCTGATAGAGCCAAAAGCCATCTTGCCATTCTTCCAGTCAGCTCCTCAGTAAGTAACGGACTGGATCACTCCGACTCACAACCTGGATCGGATATGCCAAAACATAGTGGCACAACTTCTGCGCTGTAAAGATTAAGGCTAAACAATTCCTCTCAATTGGGGTATATCGTGACTCAGCACCATTGGCTTTGCGATTGATGTAATAGACTGGCTTCTCAATGCCATCTATGTCTTGGACAAGTAGAGCTCCAATAGATTGAGGTGTAAAAGTCAGGTACAGTAGCAGAGACTTTTCGGGTTATGGGGCAATAATTGTAAGTGGAGAGATAAGTGCTTTCTTTACCATATCAAATGCCTGTTGGTGTTCTTGCAACCATTCAAACTTGTGATTCCCTTTCAACAGTGTCCCAAAGGAAAAGGTTATCTCAGCAAAGGCTAGAATAAACCTCCTGAGGTATGACACTTTGCCTAGGAATTTCTTCAAGGCCTTTTGAGAGTGTGGTAGTGGCATCTCCGTGATTGACTTGATTTTATCCCTATCTACTTCGATCCCCCGTTGGTGTACAAGAAAGCCAAGGAACTTGCCAGCGGTAACCCCGAAGGCACACTTGAGAGGGTTCATCTTTAAGCAAAATTTGCGGCAACGCTGAAAAACTTTTTTCAAGTCGCAGAGGTGCCGGTTTGCCTTAGTAGACTTGACCACTAGATCATCCACATACACTTCCACTTCATAATGCAACATGTCATGGAACACTGTAGTCATAGCCCGTTGGTAGGTTTTCAAACCGAAGGGCATCACCATATAGAAAAAATTTCCCAAGGGCATTTTGAAAGCTATCTTTTCTACATCTTCTGGTGCCATTTTGATTTGGTTATAATCATTGAACCCATCCATGAAGGAGAACATCTGATGGCCCGTAGTAGAATCGACAAGTGTGTCAACTTGGGGCAATGGAAACTCATCTTTTGGGCAAGCCTTATTCAGGTCGCGCAAGTCTACGCAAACCTTGATCTGACTGTTCTTCTTCTGCACAGGCACAATATTCGCTAGCCAGATTGGGTACTGTATAGGCTCAATGAACTTGGCCCTCTACAACTTTTCTACCTCCACTTTAATCTTTGCTTCAAGATCATGGTGATATTTTCGAGCATGCTGCTTGATTGGTTTAGAGTTGGAAAAAGTGTCCAGATGGTGAGTGATAAGGGATAGGTCAAGACCAGGCATCTCGTCATATGTCCAAGCAAAGACATCACTGTATTGCTTTAGTAGTGTTATCAATTCTGCTTTAACTGCTGGAGCCATTGTATCACTGATAAACACGAGCTTGCTCTGTCCTAGTAAGTCACTGAGGTTGACCTCAACAAGTACCTCCTGCTGTGATTTAGTTCTATCTTGCATGCATTCAGATGCGGGCTTAGGCGTCTCCACCAGCCTTTCTTGGGACTCATCACCGTCACATGTATTTGTCTTGAGGCCATTCTCTCAAGGTATGAAGCCTGGCCCCTAAGACCGTCATAGGTAATAAACTGTCTTGCCGCCCTCGCGCACCTTAACAATTTTGGACGAAGGACTTGTGGATTTGCTGTTCCTTTTCTGTCCATTGCTTTCTGGAGCAGCCTCTACATCTCGAATGTCTTCCTACTTTGGTAACTTTACCCCTGCAATTTTACTGGTCCTTGGAGTTTCATCCATTGATAGCTCAGTAAAGAAAACTGCATTAGAATAGTGTGCCTCTTCTACTCCGAATGGCTTTTCAGACGCATTTATGGTTACTGTGCGCTTTCCCAACTTTGCCTTCACACATTGGTAATAACTTGACAGGATAGCCCCATATCGGTGCATCCAAGCTTTGTCAAGTATCATATGGTAATTTGTGTCTACTTCAATCACGTGGAACTTAGTGGCGAAATGGATTTCGCTAACTACTAAGTCCACGACAATATGGCCCCTAGTAACTTTTTTCTCACCACTAAAACCCGTTACAGTGATGGGTTGGCGAACCATCCTGGACTCTGGGATACTAGCCTTTGCAAATGTGTCAGTAGTGATGATGTTTATGGACGCCCCACCATCAAGGAAAACACGCTTGAACTCTACATCATTGATGTAAGTGGTGACAAAAAGAGGACGGTTATGGAGAAATGGGTATGCTCTGTCTGCTTCTGAAAAAGTAATGGCCCCATAATCTTCCTGGATGCGCCGAGGCACATACTCCTTAGCCTCAACAACTTCATCATGGTGCACTTCGGAGATGTTAATGAGGGCCTTTGTCGCTTCTAACCTGGTGGCTTGGCTCAGCTCCAATTGGTCAAAGAAAGTGCAAAATTTAATAGAGTTTTGCAAGGCCTGAGCATGAGTATCCTCTGTGAATTTTGCTTCTGCAGGTACTATTTCAAGGAGCTGGCTAGTTACGATTTCTTCTAACTCATCATAGCAAGACGCCATGTCTACTTGATCGCGCACAGGCCCAAGATAGCCAATCATGTGTACATTCTTCCCCTTCTCCTTGTGATTAGGATAAGGGTCCTTCCTTGCATCGCGATTATTGGCATCTTTGAACTTCAGCTCATTTGCGTCAACTTTTTTTTTGAAGATACTTTTCAAAGTCCAACAGTCCCTAGTAGGGTGTCTAGTGGTTTTGTGATAGATACAATAATCTGCGCTTTCTGTGTCCTTTTTGGTTGGAAGGACATCAACCGGAGGCAAAATAAGTTCGCCATCAGCTACCTATTCTTTAACCAAGGCCTAAACATTCTCAAGGCTGCAAGGATATGGATTTCTATCCTCATAACTCTTCCTCTTTCGAGAGGACGAGGCCTCTGCTTGCGAGCAGCTCCCTCCTATAGAGGTTACCGTAGTAACTCTACTACTGCGAAGGTAGCGGTGGCTGTCACGAGATCTGTGCAAGGGACCAGTGGTACTGAGGTTCCTAGCTGCCTCAATCAAGGCTGAAAAGGTAGGCAGATTATGGTTTACCAAAATTTTTTTATAGTCGTGTATGGCACCCTCCATACATATGCTGACTAAATAGGCCTCATCCATTGGTTCATGACAGTCAATAGCCTTATCTTGGAACTGCTTAACATAGTCCAGTATATCTTCGCCTTCTTTTTGGACATCTCGCCCAAGTGTGAGGGCTATAACTTTCTCTTGGACTTGGAAGAACTTTGTATGAAACTTATTCACCATCTCCTCCCAATTCTTGATCGAGTTGGGAGCCAAGTTCACATACCAGCTATAAGCCCTTTTTGTAAGTGATTTGGAGAACTCCTAAAGGCGCAGAGAGTGGTCACTACTATGGATACCAAGAGTTTCAATGAACCTGACCACGTGTTCTCTGGCATTACCTTGTTTTCCATCAAACTTAATAAACTTGGGTACTGTATACCCAGTTGGGTAGGGCATGGTCAATATCTTCTGAGAGTATGGGGGTTTCACATCTGGGTTGGGGAGAGATGGTAGTTGCTTCTTGCTACGCTCTTACTCAAGCATAGCTTGTACATCTGTTAGAGTAACAAAGTGAGTGGGCTAGAATGGACCACTATGTTCCTGGGTAGCTGAACTAGTGGCCGTATCGTTCACCTGAGGTTTCACCGGAGGCACCTGGATCGGAGCCCAAACCTCAGGGAACAGGTTAAGCACTGGGTTTGGGACTGCTACAGGCAGAGGTGCTTGCACTGGAACTGGTCGAGAAGCCATGGCCATAATAGCCTTAGTGAGAGTTTGTAAAGCTGCCAGGATCTCCTTCTGCGTACCCTAGAGTCACTGAACTGCCTCAACCACAACACTGTGGTCACGGTCCTCCACATGTGCTACTCTGCCATTAGAAGAGCCTTGCTGCCGTGGGGGTTGCTGAACTTCATCATCTGCCATCTTTTCTAGTGAAATGTGTAAGCCACTGCGGGTATGAACCATCAACAAAGCAGCCTCCCCAACGGAGTCACCAGAAATATAGGGGGGGTTCAAGGTTATGAAGGTGATTAAAGAGGCAAAACTATGCTAATGGTCTAATAATGACGGAACTGGCTAGAGAATGAGTAGCAGCCACTGTATGGGAGTTGGAGAGTGTATACCTAGGTGAGGGTGAAGCAAGTGGCTGAAGAAGAAGACAATGACAGTGCCAAAATGAGAAGCATCTTCCCCAAATCTCCAAAATTCCTCTTCTTTAAACCTTGGGAAATTGGTCCTATTTATAGGCTTTTCCTTGGTACCAAGAGGACACCAAGTGGCCAAATAGAAAGAAGACACGTGTCCCAAAGGATCACATAAAAAATATTTTGCCTTGAGCCACCAGGCTGAAGGTGCCAAGCGTCTCTCTGCATGTATTATGTACTATCTGTTTGCCTCTACAACTACCTTTTTGATCCTCAGCAAGTGTAGTTGCGACGGGAGTGTTTGGCGCAATGACTGCCTTTTGGGCCTCAGCAAGTGTAGTTGCAGCGGGAGTGTTTGCCTCTACACTTGCCTTCTCAGCCTGAACCTCAGCAAGTGCACTTGCAGCAGTGAACCTTGCCGCTGCACTTGCTTTCTCAGTTCTATTTAGCCAGTACATGCATTCTTAGGACTCCATAGCCTGTTATCATCCATGTTCGTGTTCACCTCAGCGAAGCCTCCACCCTTAGCCACCTAACCAAAAACTCCCCAACTTTCTAGGGCAAAGGCCACAGCTAAGCCTGTTATCAGCCATGTTGTGCCTTAGTACCAAGCCCAAGGGGGCCTCCTTAGTCTTGCCTGTGTGACTAAGGCAAGTCCATGACTTGGGTAATGAAAGGGAGTTCTTATGTTCGAGCTACCCTACTCCCATCTTCGCGGGATCGCCGCGGTAAACTGGTATCTCTGGGCCTGCTATCAGCTTCAACCAGTAAGTCTTCGGGCCTGCTATTAGCGCTAAATTAAATGAACTTTGGGGCTTGCTATCAGCCCTAGGCTAATAATGCCTTGGGGTCTGTTATCAGCGCCAAGCATTAGCCTTTACTTGCAGAGGGAGGCCTTTCTCAAAGGCTGCTATCACCTTGGCAGGATATTCCCTTTGCAACTTAGTTGCTGCGGTAGTCATTTCCTGCGGCAAATTCAAATGGCAGGACTGAAGATATTAGAGATGACAGCGCCGACAGAATGCCTCCTTAACTTAGGCACCACAAGTACTGCCTCTGCAACTTAGTTGCTTCAGTTTTCTCCTTTCCTTAGCAACTCTAGATAGCTGTGATACCGACATTACTTGGAATGGTGGCGGCACCAACATTACTTGGGATGGCGGCGCTAGGACGAAGTGCCTCTGCAACTTGGCCGTCGCAAGTGTTGCCTCTGCAACTTAGTTGCGTTGGCTTTCTCTCAGTAACTTCAGATGGCGGCGGAATTGAAGATATTAGGAATGGCGGTGCTGAGGCAAAGCGCCTCAGCAACTTTCCCGCTACATATGTTCCCTTCGCAACTTCACCGCTGTAGGTGTGGCCTCCGCAACTTGACTTAGGCATTTTCCTTCGTGGAGTTTGCTTAGACCCTTGGCAGGTTGGACCTACTTCGGCTCACTGTTAGCCCACTTCCCTTGAGCTTTGACCCATGCTCCTTTTTCATTCCTGGTCGCCTCTTTGGGACGACCTCAGTGCTTAGGCCCATACTTAGTTTGGGGCTTAATTTTTGACCCTCTACAAGGGGTCAGATGGAGAACACATTTGATTACGGCTCAAACAATCGCACAATTCTTAGGCCTGGGATAAATTAAAAAAAAAAAGTCAAAAAGGTATTAAAAAAAGTTAAAAAGTCTATACTATTTAAGGGTAACTTGTGGGGAAAGTCACTAAGGCAAAATTATTATTTTACCCTTTGAATTCAATTACACAAAAAGTCAAAAATTCAAAAGGATAAAATAGTCATTTTAATTTTATTATAATATTTTATTACATATATTTTCGTAAAAAGTTAAAAAATTATCTCAAACATACATTTTTTTCTTTACTTTTTTAATTAAAAAGTTAAAAAATATACTTAGAGCATCTCCAACGGTGAACCTTTTTTTTCACCAAATCTGAGTAAAAAATGACCCATTTCATCAAATCTGATACCACTCACTCCAACGGTGCATCAAATCTCGTATCAAATCCCGTGGGTCAACCGGTTGGGCGACCAGTGGGTCGACCGGTCGGTCGACCGGTAAGCATAAATATTTTTTTTTAGAAAGATGTTTGGTGGTTTCACTGAAAGCGTAAATATTAAACAATTGTACATGTGTCTTTAGAAAGGGTAAAACAACCTTGTACATGTGTCTTTAGAAAGCGTAAATCTATTATTAAACAATTATTTCTTTAATTTGATGATACAAGTTCCATTTGCAGCTTTCATTTGTTTAATAGAAAGCTTTCCATTTGCAGACAAATAAACATTTCATTTGTTTAAACAATTGTACATTTGTTTGGTGGTTCCATTTGTCCATTTCCAGTTCCATTCGCAGCTTTCATTTGTCTGTTCCATTTGCAGCGTTCATTCTCATGTCAAGTGTATGGGTCGACCGGTTGGTTGACCGGCCGGTCAACCGGTAAGTGGAAATTTTTTTTTTTTTACCTGTTTGAACCTTTTTTGACCGGTTTGAACCCACCAATTGTAAAGGAAATCGGTCGACCGGTTGGTCAACCGGCCGGGCAACCGGTAGGTCGACCGAGTCCTCCCTCCAACGGTCAGGAACAGTGTTTTGGTGAATTCAGTATTTTGTCGTCGATTTGATGAATTGTTTGATGAATTCTCAATCTGATATCAACTCTGATGAACCGTTGGAGATGGTCTTATATAGCAAATCCAAACAACTACTTAGAAAGAAAACCGAGCAAGCTTCGTTCAAATTAAAATTCATGAGGGAACCAACCAAACCCTATTTGTTTCCGCCGAAAAAAAGAAAAAAAGAAAAAAAGAAAAGGGTTCCTCCTACTTATCCCCGAGAATTGTTTTCTGACCTCTTCTCTAGCATTTGACGGTGGAAAATCTAAATATTTTATTAATATTTTTATAAATGTCGCGTATAAGTGTGGGTATCATGTGACTTTCACTTATATGACACATTTAATAAAAATATTAGTAAAATATTTGGAGTATTACCTTGACATTAGTGTGTGTAAATATTATTATTAATTTTTTTTTTGTCTTTTTTGTTTTTCTAAAAAAGCAAATAATAATAAAAATAAAAGTAAATTACAATAAACTGCTTAATCTATGATTTATTTGTAATTATTTTTTATTTTATTTTATTTTATTTTTGCTGAACTTCAAAACTTAATAGTTAATCTTTTTACAATATATTTATTATAGTTAACCTTTTTTCCTTTTTTTGTTAGAATCTAATTAGAAATTTATAAAAAATCAAATCATATGTAAACTATAGAACACATTTATTGAATAATTAAGGACAATTATACTTGTTAGGGAGCAGCTTGCCTCCAGTCTGAGATCAGACTGGACGGTACTGTTTGGCCCGTGAGGGCCCATCACAGGTTCCGTTTTGATAATCTGAACCATTCAATATGTAGAAATCGTCGAGTACTATATGCTTGTAAAATATCACGTTGATCGGATATTGATAGCTATATGATCCAATCAGTTTTGTACAAAAAAAAAGGACGGTGAACAAATTAATGGTTGACAAAAAATTGATCCGATGAGATAGCTATCGATATCCAATCAACATGATTTTTCATAGACATATAGTACTCAACGAGTTCTACACATTGAACGGTTTATATTATCAAAATGGGACCCATGGTGATCTCGGACTGAAGGCAAACTGCTTCCTACTTCTTGTTAATTGTTTTAGAATAATAATACTACTATTTCATTTGCACTTGTTTCCATTATCTTAATGCCAAAATATAAAGAAGATTACCAAATAAGGGAATTATTATCCTAAAAACTTAATAAATATGTTATATACTTTACATATGATATGATTTTCTGTGAATTCCTAACAAAATTTTAATATAGAGCTATACTAGGGATCCCAAATAATTTATCAAATTTTTTACCAAATCTTTCACATAGATGTGGGATCTATACACATGTGGGTTTGTATGGATCCTACACCTATGTGAGAGGTTCGATAGAAAATTTGATAAATTATTTAGGGTCCATAACATTTTCCTTTAGTATAAGGGTTACATATTTTCCCCTTGTCATTCCTAGCCAACGATTTAATGTGAAAGAAATCACAATTGGAGTGCTTCTAATTATGATAAAAAAAATCACATGCTAAAGTCACAAAACAATCCACTAAGAAAACAAAAATGAATTATACATGTGTACCCTCAATTATCTAACGAATTCACGCCTAAAATGAATCGACCCTGATGTGGCTCTTCCACCACCGTCTTTACTTCGGAATTGTCTTGCCTAACGTTGAGTCCACAACGCTGATGTCGAATCCACGGCGATGAGCCACTCCGGAATCCACCAAAGCTTTAGGCCTAAGTTCCTCGAAATTTATCGAATAACAATTTTCTCTTTTGTGAATAAAAGAAAACAACTAAACCCCTTGATAATGTTGATATAAAGTTTATGGATTTATTGATCACTGTTAAATTATCAAGGAAACACTCATAAAAACACCCTTCAATATAAAACACTTTATTTTTTCTTCTTCTCTGAAAATTTGGACGGCTTAAATCTTAAAACGAGCAAACAACACACTTTATAGTAACTTAGATCGCGAAGACCGCTTGAGCGCACACTTCACTGCTCGAGCAGTGTGAGTAAAAGCAGTGCAAAACATATAGTCTAACCGTTTGAGCGCAACATTCACTGCTTGAGCAGTAAAATTTACTTCCCAGAAGTTTAGATACTTTGTAAAAATACTAGATAATCATTTTCTCCATTCGAGTGCACAAATGACTGCTCAAGCAGTCAAACAATTTCGACTACATTTTTGTTTTTTGCTTCGGGGGCGCTACCCCTCAACCTTGCCTAGGCACTGCCTCGGACCTGCCATGGAACGTTGCACCCTAGACCCCTGCGAGCTGACCGGACTACTCGATCCCCGTACATAGTTAGTGAAGCGGCACACATAAAAGCCTTAAGCTCACAAACTCCTCTGCATAGACACAATTCGGGTTGGATTCGCATTTAAACACTCATAACCTCACTAAAACAAAAGAGCAAATAAAATTACAGCTGAAAGGAGTTTTGTCAAATGAGATTGTTAATTACAAAAACCTAACATCCTCAACCTCTTTCGATCTTTAATTCTCCTTCTTCAGCTAACTCCTAGCCCTTTTCCTTGCCGTAAGAATATAACATTGAGCCTTTTAGCTAAATATGTATTATAGAAAACTATGTCTGTTGGCTTATTTTTCTACGAAAAAAAAATATCATAAATACGGAGGTGTCAGTAAGGATTGAAAAATTCTTACAAATTAAATTCAAATCAATTATCAAACGATTGTATTGACGGTTTTTTGCCTCAATGAAGAGGACTTCAAAATTGCCAAGTGTAGAGAAAACAAAAATTAAAAGAAGAAGAAGGGAGACGGAGAAAAATAATTGAGCGAACAATCGGGGTGATTGAGTGAACAATCAAACTAACCATTAATTTACCTCTACTCTTATGCTTCGAAAATAAAGTGCATAAAATAAAGTGTAGAAAATTAAGTGTAGGAAATATAAATGACAAGAAAAATAGAAATCAATTGTCTTTGATTTGAGTTCTGGATCTCTTTTACAATGTAGTCATGAATGGCTATTTATAGGCAAACATTTGTAGAAAAAAAACTACCTAATAACTACCATATCCTTCCATCTCCCAAACTTCACACTCCATGATCTTCCACTTTATCTCTGTCTCCATAACTTTCTTTAACTTCCAATTCATGCTCTATGTTCTCCACTTTGTCCTTCATTATCTTTTCACGTGTGTTTAATGATTCATAACTTCTCATAACCTCCAAATAAGTAGGAAAATGTCACATATCCTGCAATTATATAGATAATAACTAATAATAAAATTATTTATTTATGGTGCCAACAATGTTGCAAATTAAAATTATCATACAATATCTTTTGAGATTATAACTTAAAATCACAATCTCATCTAAAATTACATATTTTAAGTTATGATTTGGTACAGAATTTGTCAAATGTCAACTTCACAACTCTACAAGCATTTTGAAATTATAACTTCACAATCCCATCTAAAATTACATATTTTAAGTTATGATTTAGTACTGGATTTGTCAAATGTCAACTTCACAACTCTACAAGCACGATGAAACTCAAACATGTGATTTTCATATTAAATGGCAAGTTTTATTTCACACTTTTAGTAAAAATTTATTTATACGTCCGGTTGAATGGTTGAAATAGGGAGAGATTTGGTTTATGCATGAAGTGAAGTAGTTGTTTTTCTTGGCCTTGGTTAAGTGAAATTTTAGGTTCAACACGGCATGTATTTTATGTAAAATTAAAAGAGAAAATTACAATTCAATGATACTGTCATAAAATAATTACAGATTTATGGAAAATTTTAAAATTTTACTTATTATTATTATGCTTATAAAATTTGCCACCGATCTGAAATTTTTATTTTAAAAACATACACTGAATTGATATTTTCCAAAATTAAAATCTGAGTATTTATACTGAGGTTGAAATCACATCTAAAATTGAAATTTGTTGAACTATTTATACTGGTATTTTGGCAAGCACCTAAAATAGGGAAAACAGTCAAAAAAATTACTACAAAAAAGGTTAATTATTCTCTATATTTTCTGTACATTTTTTCATAAAAAGTTAAAAAGTCAACTAAAATAGACAATTTCCAAAACATCTTTATGTAATAAAATTGCAAATTCAACATTGGACTTCAATTTTAGTGGCAAAGTTGAGAAGTTGGTATTTAGTCAAATTTGAAATTATGATTTCAGAAAATATATTGTATTTTGTAAAATAATTTCAAAATTCCAACTTTTTTTATAAATAATTTTTTAAGGATCAATACATGGGTGAATTCAGAATTCATTTGGAGAATTGAATCAAACTACTAAACTGGCATAAACATTATAAAACTGATAATAGAATAATGCAAAATAAGCATCTGACCAAATACAAATACCCACAAGCTTCCAGATTTTTCATCAACGACTTTTTTTTTTTTTTTTTTTAATTTTAAAGTCAATTTTAATTTATGTGAATGGTTATTTTAATTTATCATGAAAACCAAGACATTTGATTCAACTATAGAAGAAAGTTAGACATCCAACTCTGTTTGTTTCCACGGAAAAATTGCAAGTTTGCATCGTTTTGTTTTTTTTTCATAAGACACAAAATATTATGTTGGTCAATTATTTTCAAAAACTGTTTCAGATTTTTTTTTTTAATATATAAAAAAACAACTCACTTTTTAAAGAAATATAAAAAATTATTTGAATTTTCAAAAACTATTTTTTCATAAAAATGAAAACAATAAAGGTTCTCAAACATTTCATAACTTTTATTTTCAGAAATCGAAAAAATGAAAACAAAAAATTATATATTTTTTTGGTTAAGTTTTAAGAATTTGTTTTCTGAAAAAAAAAAAAAAAAAAAAAAAGAACTAAAAGCCAATATAGTGGAAAAAAATAATAAATAAAAAATACTCATTTCCACATAGGTTTACATTTTTTAGGATGACAATATTTACGTGTCTATCCTCTCACGTTCATGCAGATATTGTTCGCTTTGGAGTTGAGGGACGGATCTTGTCGTCCCCCTCACAGTTTTGTTTCTCCGCGGGAGAAAAAGCCTCGTGTAAGGTGGAGGGGGCTAGTACGCTTATAAGGTGAAAGTGGGAGTTGTTCCCAGGCGATGTGTGACATTGTCTTCATCATAACTCCCCAGTGTACTGGGGCCGCAACAGCAGGAAAATTTGCCGGACAGTCCTCCTTTTAGCGCCAAATTTAAGTGCCTGTCCTCTCACGCCCCTGCAAATATTGTCTGCTTTGGGGTTGAGGGACAGATCTTGTCGTCTCTCCCCTCACGGTTTTGTTCCTCCTCAGGAAAAAATGCCTCATGCAAGGTAGAAAGGGGCTAGTATGCTTCTAAGGTAGAAGTGAGAATTCATCCTAGATAATGTGGGACATTGTCCTCATCATTGTGAATGAGAAAAAAAAATTCTTTGAAATCATGAAACTACTCAGTTTCACTGGTTTGGTTTGATTTAGTACCAAAAATTTCTTGGTTGCATTTGAGTCTAAATTTCATAAAAGTGTAGGAGTGACATGATCTTTGATTTTCTCCGGAACTAACAATCAAACTATACTTACCCTCATTCAACAGGTGGACTCACCACGGAAATTACATTTTTATTATGAATAAAAAAATTTAATTAATTTAATAATCATATGAAATAGATTATTTATGTGGGGATATATTTCTGGGACTCAACACGTGGCAAGGTGATGCCGACGTGTCACCCGGGGTGCTATGTGTCACAGTAAGATTCTTGCCAAGGAACTCTACTATTTGCCGAGGTAAAACTCAGGAGACATCTCAATCTGGGCTAAAGGCCTCTAACCTCGGCTTAACATACAAAGGCCGAACTACCCGCAGAAGAGTAAGCCGAGGTTTATATTATTAAATATTATCTTGGTTAGGTGGATGTCCAGCCTAGCGGAGAAAGGTTTGAGGCCATTATCTCATCAACAAGGCTGCCTTGAGGCCATGTGAAATAGCCACGAGGCCATTGGCGGCCATGTGCAGAAAGAATGTGCTTTTACCTGGAAAGCTGCCAAAAGTGCTTTGGTGGGCTGGCAAGGCAGCTCAAGAGCTGTGAGCTTCTCCATCTCCATTCCGTTGTATATATAGGGGGAGAGGGAACTTTGGAGAGGGGGGTCTGAACAACATAGAGAGAGATAACAAGCTAATTGTAACACTTACAATTACGAGCTTAGAGAAAGCTACTGAGAGTGAATTGTAATTCCTATTATTACTCATAGTGAAACACCTCGGCGCACCCGTGGACGTAGGCAATTATTGCCGAACCACGTAAATCCTTCTTGTCTTTGTGTTATTGCTTGTTCCATCTATTCTGCCTGTGCTACTACTGCTGACTCACTAAGATAGGCAGTGTGGCCGAGAAAAATAACCCACACAATTTGGCGCCGTCTGTGGGAAAGATAGACGAATAGATGGCTAGCAACGCACAGAACGAGAGGATCGGGGGTGACATTCCAGCTGAAAATGACACGCCTATTGACCTGGATACCGAAGGAGGCAACCACAACGACCAAACCCGTGGCCAGGGGCACGGGGGCAAAAACGTCGTCCAGGAGGACGACACTTCGAAGAAGACGGATCAGGATAGCTATTACAAGGAGGATAACCTCCAGGTATGGAAGGATAGATGCAGACGAAGGGATGAGGAAGTCAAGGACCTCGCAACCAAGTTGGCCGACCTGCAGTCGGTAGTCAACTTCATGATGCAAACCAAGGTCATGCAGCCACCATACCCACTGCAGGATACGCCAATCCCAGCAGTTAAAGCTCGGAATGAAGGAAGGACAACGACACCCGACGCATCACAACGCTCCAGGAGCAAGGGGCACCCTCACCCGCCCTCCGAGGACGTCGGCAAGTCCCAGAGGACACATAATGAAAAGGATGGGGAACCAAGAGAACATCGGCACGTACAAAAGCAGGCTCTCTGCTTTGACACAACCCGTGGAGAAAGATCTAAACGGGCGCACCACGACGCCGAGAGCAGTGTGCCGAAGGGGCTCAAATCAAAAGATAGCCGAGTTCCAGGGAAAAGCAAAGAAGACTTGAGAAACTATCTCAAGAGGAGGGAACAGAACGCCGAAGCCGAGGACACCATTCTCGGTAGAACTGGACAAGTTTGTAGCTCCAAAAAGATTCAGCATGCCGAGGTTCCAAATCTATGATGGTAAGTCAGACCCTAACTTCCATGTTGGATTATTCCTGAACTCAATGGCGTTATATAGTGGAAATGAGCCTTTGCTCTGCAAAGTATTCCCTTCGTCCTTTGGGGAAATTGCATCGGATTGGTTCCACAAACTACCAAAGGGAAGTGTGAAGACTTGGGAAGGCCTGGCCGAGATGTTTGTGGCCAGGTTCGTGACAAACAAGCTACAGCCATTACGGGTGGACGCATTAATGGCTTTAAAAATCAGCAAGGATGAAGGGCTAAGGGCCTATGCAAAGAGATACTACGAGGTGTTCAACCGAATACCCGAATGCAACCAGGAGGTAGCAGTTGTATCCTTCAAGAACGGCCTGAAGGAAGACTGTTCACTACGGAAATCTTTGGCAAAGACATTGCCAAAGAACATGGAAGAACTCATGGCAAGGATTGAAAAATATGCTAGAGCCGAGGAGGATACATCGGCATCAAAG
The DNA here is from genome assembly GCA_036172215.1 of Camellia granthamiana. NCBI lineage: Eukaryota > Viridiplantae > Streptophyta > Magnoliopsida > Ericales > Theaceae > Camellia > Camellia granthamiana. Next base: position 101,077,714 of record CM069908.1, on the reverse strand, counting down.
CAGGTCAAACAGGAGCAACGGAGTGACTCGCCAAAGCGAAGCCGAGGTAACAACGGCTTCAGCAAGACGGAGATAGAGCTGAGGGCTAAACAAGCAGTAACAACCGTGTTCCGAATTCCAATTCACAAGATGCTAGGAAGAATAAGGGGCCAGCCCTATTTCAGAACACCGGCAAGGCAACCTGGGGAGTTTATGGGGAGAAACTCGGACAGACATTGCTCATACCACAATGAAAATGGACATACAACACAGGGTTGCAGAGCCCTGAAAGCCCACTTGGAAGATCTAGTGAGACAAGGCCACTTGAGAGACCTTGTTGATGAGACCAGAACAAGGGAAGAACAGGCAAGATTGCCACAGGCGGAAGCAGCCCCGCCACCACCACAACCCCGAGCAGACAGACCTCGGGTTGTAAATGTTATTCACTCCAAGGTGAATGAGAACGAAATTCGGGGAGAAACCCAAAGAGCGAAGCACTTGCAGCACGTGAACCAGGTCGGACTGAAAAGACCTCGGCCAGAAGACTGCCAAGGTCAGATGTTAACCTTCACTGAGGCCGACCTAGAGATGGTCCAGCACCCACATAATGATGCCTTGGTAGTATCCCTCCAGGTTGGGGAGTGCCAAGTAAAACGCATCCTGATTGATCCAGGAAGTTCTTGTGACATCATGTACGTTAGATGTTACAAGGAGCTCGGCCTTCACCCCGACGACCTGGAGCAGTCAACTGGTCCGATGGTCGGCTTCAATGGAACACCGACGTGGCCACTGGGTGCAACAAGCTTAGAAGTACAAGCAGGCACCAAGAAGATCACGACCGAGTTCATTGTGATTGATACACCCTCACCATACAACATCATCATGGGCAGGCCGTGGTTGCATGCAATGGGGGCAGTACCTTCAACATTGCACCAACTTCTGCGGTTCCCAACGGAGCACGGGATAGAAGAGATCCGAGGAGATCAACTGCAGGCGAAGAATTGCTCCATGGCAGCAATGAAAGCTACCTGCAATGTTCGAGAACCTGCAACGGCCGAGATTGAAGATGAGGACATGGAAGTCCTGGAAGATGTCGGCAAGGAGCCAGCCGAGAAGAGCGAGGAATCACTAAAGAAAATTCTCGTCCAGGAGGGCGATGAGGAAAGATTTTTTCTTCTCGGCTCAGGTTTAGCCGAGGAAGAAGAAAGAGAACTGGAGGCCTTTTTGAGAGCAAACATAGAAGTGTTCGCTTGGACACCTTATGAAATGCCTGGCATTGACCCCGAGGTCACATGCCACAGACTAAACGTCCACAGGTCGGCTAAACCTGTGATCCAGCGAGCTAGAAGACCGACATTGGTGCATGTCGAAGCTGTGGAGGAAGAAGTTGACAAACTTCTAGAAGCCAGGGCCATCAGAGAGGTCAATTACCCAACATGGTTGTCCAACACCGTGGTGGTAAAGAAGAAGAACGGAAAATGGAGGGTTTGTGTCGATTTTACAAGCCTAAATAAAGCCTGTCCCAAAGACAGCTTCCCTCTGCCAAAGATTGACCAGCTAGTAGATGCTACATCGGGACATGGAAGGATGAGCTTCCTGGACGCTTACCGAGGTTATCACCAGATAGCCATGTACCCTCCAGATGAGGAAAAGACAGCTTTCATCACCCCGAAGGGCCTATACTGTTACAGGGTGATGCCTTTTGGATTAAAGAATGCAGGAGCAACTTACCAAAGGTTGGTGACCAAAATGTTCAAACAACAGATAGGCCGAACAGTGGAAGTCTACATCGACGACATGGTCGTGAAGACCAAGGAGTCAGAAAATCATCTCGCCGACCTGGCCGAGGTATTCAATATACTGAAAACATATCGGCTCCGACTCAACGCATCAAAATGCGCGTTTGGTGTTGGATCTGGTAAATTTTTAGGGTACTTGGTAACCAGAAGGGGAATAGAGGCCAGCCCAGATCAGATCAAGGCTATCTTGGATCTTCAAAGTCCAACCTCGGCCAAACAGGTTCAAATGCTCACTGGCAGAGCAGCAGCCCTAAACAGGTTCATAAGCCGAAGTTCGGACAAGTGTAAACCCTTCTTCAACCTGGTAAAGAAGACTGCAGACTTCCTGTGGACCGAAGAATGTGAAGCCGCTTTGGCCGATCTGAAAAAGTACATGATCACGGCTCCAGTCCTCTCGACGCCAGAGCCCGGGGAAGAATTGTTTTTGTACTTAGCCGTGTCAGAACATGCGGTGAGTGCAGTACTTATCCGAGAAGAGCAGGGAGAACAAAAAGCTGTCTACTATGTGAGTAAGACCTTGGCCAGCGCTGAAACAAGGTACTTGCCACTGGAGAAGTTAATGTTGGCCTTAGTCATGGCCTCAAAAAAGTTGAACCACTACTTCCAAGCACACAAGATCGTGATACTAACAGAACACCCATTGAAGTCCTTATTGCAACAAGGAGACTTAACAGGAAGAATTGCAAGATGGGCAGTGGCCTTGGGCCAGTATGACCTGGAATTCAGGCCAAGGACAGCAATCAAGGGACAAGTTCTGGCCGACTTTGTGGCAGAATTCACGCCGGAGTCCGTTGAACATCGGCCTCCCTTAAGCCGAGATGAACCAGGTCCCAACAAGCAAGAAGCATCCCGGCAGGCAGCAGAAGACCAAAGAAAGGAAAAGCTCAGACCGTGCAGCATCTACATCGGCGACTCATTCAGACTCTTTGTGGACGGAAGTTCAAACCGACGAGGAGCGGGGGCAGGAGTACTGCTGATATCCCCAGATGGAGAGTTTATAGAGCAGTCCATCCGTTTGGGGTTCAAGGCCTCAAACAATGAAGCTGAATACGAAGCATTGATTGCCGGACTAAAACTTGCAGCAGCGGCAGAAGCCGACGAGGTAATAGTTTTTTGTGATTCACAATTAATTGTTAACCAATCAACAGGAGAATTTGCAGCCCGGGACGAGAGGATGTCGGCATATGCAAAGGAAGTAATCAGGTTAGCCGAGCTATTTCAGAACTGCCGACTTCTTCAAGTTAGCCGAGATGATAACAGCCACGCCGATGCGTTGGCCAACCTGGCGAGTTCAATGCAGACTGGAAAGCCAAGAACAATCATGATCGACTACATGTCGAGTCCGAGCATAGAACCACGGAGCGCAAAGCAGGAAGCAATGTGCGTGGACATGGGGCCGAGCTGGATGGATGCAATTGTTGCATTCCTTAAAGAAGGAAAACTGCCAGAAGATCGCAAGGACGCACACAAAGTCAGACTGAAGTCGGCAAGATTCAGCTTGACCTCGGACGGACATCTCTACCGAAGGTCCTTCACTGGACCCCTTTTAAGGTGCGTACACCCTTTTCAAGTTGAAGATTTTTTATATGAAATTCATGAAGGGATTTGTGGAAGCCACACTGGGGGCAGATCATTAGCCCATAGGGCCATTACCCAAGGGTATTGGTGGCCATATATGCAAAAAGATGCCGAAGCATATGTGAAGAAGTGTGAACAATGTCAGAGGTTTGCACCTTTGATTCATCAGCCTGCAGCCGACTTCAATCCAGTATCCAGCCCTTGGCCGTTTGCCCAATGGGGCATGGATCTGGTCGGCCAACTTCCCCAAGCAACAGGCCAGAGAAAATACTTGTTGGTGGCGACAGATTACTTTACAAAGTGGATAGAGGCAGAACCACTTGCTAAAATCCGAGATGTGGATGTCAAGAATTTCATATGGAAGAACATCATCACGAGATTTGGCATCCCCAGAGCCATTGTAGCCGACAACGGAACACAGTTCGACAGCAAGCTCATCAAAAACTTCTGTGCAAAATTCAAGATCAAGAACTACTTCTCAACACCGAGTTTCCCTCAAAGTAATGGGCAGGCAGAAGCTTCTAACAAAGTAATTCTGGATGGAATCAAGAAGAGGTTGCAAGCAGCAAAAGGGAAATGGGTAGATGAATTACCCAATGTGCTTTGGGCATATCGGACTACGCCGAGAAGATCAACTGGGGAATCTCCTTTTGCCATGGCCTATGGCACCGAAGCAGTCATCCCACTGGAGGTCGGCATCCCAGGGCTCCGAACCCAGGGAGTTGAAAATGGGACTAATGACATACTCTTAGCCCGAGATCTGGATCTTTTAGAAGAACGAAGAGAGAAGGCTGCAATTCAGCTTGCAGTGTACCAGCAACAACTTGCCAGAGCATACAACAAGAAGGTCAACCCAAGAGATTTTCAGGTCGGCGACCTGGTCTTGAGGAAAGTGGTCGGCAACAAGAAAGATCCCAGGGAGGGCAAGCTTGGCCCAAACTGGGAAGGGCCTTACAGGATTACCTCGGTGCTAGGTAATGGAGCATATCGGCTTGAGGATAATGATGGCAAAGCATTGCCGAGACCCTGGAACACTTGCAATTTGAAGTTTTTCTACCATTGAAATGATTATTACTAGTGGCCGATGTCATATGATTGATGCTTGAAGACTTGAAAAATGAGAACCCAAGTGGAACTCAGGTTCACATTGGGGGCAGAGAAGATGCAAGGGAGCCGAGAAGAAATTTAGCCTCCCACTTGTTGAAATTTGTAGCAATTTACAAGTTGGTCTGGCCGGTACAATTTTAGCCTACCACTTGTTGAAATTTGTAGCAATTTACAAGTCGGTCTGGCCGGTACAATTTTAGCCTACCACTTGTTGAAATTTGTAGCAATTTACAAGTTGGTCTGGCCGGTACAATTTTAGCCTACCACTTGTTGAAATTTGTAGCAATTTACAAGTTGGTCTGGCCGGTACAATTTTAGCCTACCACTTGTTGAAATTTGTAGCAATTTACAAGTTGGTCTGGCCGGTACAAATTTAGCCTATCACTTGTTGAAATTTGTAGCAATTTACAAGTTGGTCTGGCCGGTACAAATTTAGCCTACCACTTGTTGAAATTTGTAGCAATTTACAAGTTGGTCTGGCCGGTACAAATTTAGCCTATCACTTGTTGAAATTTGTAGCAATTTACAAGTTGGTCTGGCCGGTACAATTTAGCCTACCACTTGTTGAAATTTGTAGCAATTTACAAGTTGGTCTGGCCGGTACAAAGCTTTGCTTCGCTTGTTGAAATTTGTAGCAATTTACAAGTTGAAGTTGAGCCGAGGTGATTCCTTAGCTTCGCTTGTTGAAATTTGTAGCAATTTACAAGTTGAAGTTGAGCCGAGATGATTCCTTCGCTTCGCTTGTTGAAATTTGTAGCAATTTACAAGCTGAAGTTGAGCCGAGGTTACTGCTCTCCTGGCTTGTTGAAATTTGTAGCAATTTACAAGTCGAGGTGAAACTGATGCTACTGTTAGCCGACATATAGAAATCCACAAGGGAGTCAAGCCGATATATTGTCATCTGTGGAAATTCGCGCCAAGTATAGCCGATATCAATTTACAGGTTCATGTATATTGTTTAATTCTTGTTGAAATTTATGTCGACTTACAAGTATACGATTGTTTATAACTTGAGTAAAGTTTATTGGTCGTATTAATTCTTGTTGAAATCCGACATGAGATCATATGTTTACAAGTTGATCAGGCCAATTTCAAAGCTTAGCTTCGCTTGTTGAAATTTGTTGCAATTTACAAGTTGAAGTTTAGCCGAGATGCTTCCTTGACTTCACTTGTTGAAATTTGTAGCAATTTACAAGTTGGAGTCAAGCCGAGATATTTGTTTCTCTTCGCTTGTTGAAATCTGTTGCGATTTACAAGTTGAAGGAAAGCCGATGTTATCGCCTATAATTTGAAACTATATATGATCATTTGTCGAAATTTGCAACAATTTACAAGTTGAGATTATTGTTTAAACCTTGTTGAAATTTGTAGCAATTTACAAGTGGATTACTATTTAAACACTTGATTATAATTTGAGAAAAGTTTGCGTGTTGAGATTTGCAGCAATTTACAGGTTACAGTTAGGCCGACGTATTACCATCTGTTGAAATTTACAGGTTGAGGTAACAGTTGAGATTACTGTTTAGCACTTGACAAAACTTGGTTAACCGTTGTTGAAATTTGTAGCAATTTACACGTTGGGCAGACTGAGATTGTTGTTTGAACACTCATTGGAACCTGAGAAAAGCTAACATTGAATATTATACGTTTTATGAAAGATTGCAGGACAGTTTTCTGCCGAAGTAAAATTTTGCAGGTGTTATACCCGAGGTATGTTACCCCGAGAAGATTACACAGAGAAGGAGGAGTATGAAAATTATGCAAAATATTCTAAGTATAAAGCTACACAGAAGCAGTAAAGAGAAATTAAAGACTGAAGCATTCAGATCAAACAGTTATACATAAAGAAGGCACTATTACCAAGCAAGGGTCAATTGTTCTTAAAGCAAAAAAAAAGGCACATCGGCCATAAAGATTACAGTGTTTACAAAACATCAACAAGAAGAAAACAAAGTACAAAAGGAATCAAGGCTGTCCTTCAACTTGAACAGATGGTTGGGTTGGAACCTCGGAGGACTCTGGAAGAACCTCTTTGGTAACTTGTTGTTCCACAACCTCTGCGTTTTCTTCTGTCGCAACCTCAGCTTGTTTATCTGCTGCAACCTCGGCCTCCTTGTCTGCCGCAACCTCAGCATCAATCTCAGCAAGGGTTTCATCAACACTTCTCTCTGCCAAAAGAAGGTCAGAGGATAGCGTGCCGATGTCTGCCTTTTTGGGAGCAGCTTCAAGGTCCTCATCTCCAGTCAAGTCCAAGACTTCTTCACCCTTGGAAGGAGACCTGGCCTTCCTCACCAGGGCTTCATCTTCTTCTTCATCTTCGTCTTCAGCCTCGGCTTCAGAATCATCTTCTTCAGCCTGGCTTGGAGGTGGAGGAAGAGGACAAGGAAGACGCATAGCCTTGGTCTTGCGCCATGGCGAGTCGGCTGGTAGATCAAGCTTTTTGGCCAAAGCATTCCAACCTAGGACGAATCCTTTGTTGCATGCTTGCTTGACCTGAAGCTTATAATCTTCAGCAACGTCGGCCATGCCTTGGTTATAGGCAGCAGTGACTTCGGCTTTCTTGGTGGCCAGAGCATCTCTAAGCTCTTTCTCGGCTTCAGCCTTCTTAGCCTCGGCTTCCTTTTTCTCGGCCTCGGCAACTTTTCTTACGTTTACAGCGGCCTCAGCTTTTTGAAAAGCAAGTGATTGGGCCTTTGTAGCTTCCGCAGCCTGATCTTCCAGCTTTTTCATTTTTAGTTCGTTGGCCCTGTTTTGTTTATGGAGAAGAGCGAACTCCTTCTCCATGTCTTCTAACCTCTTCGCAGTCTCAAAAGCCTGCATGGAGAAGGTATGGGCATGTTGGATGGCCTGGGAGAATACAAGGCAAAGGTTATTATAAACATTTCAAAAATTTTACGAGTATGAAAGGCAAATGGTCAACTTCAAAGACTTACTTGGACCGAATGCTGCATCATGAGAGTGTAATTCTCATAGCCACTCTTCTTCTCATTCTTCGCCATATCACCGTCCAGAAGGACAGCAGTGCTAAGTGCCATGCCAATTTCGGGATCGGCTGCACTTTCATAAGTGTACACTGGCCTGTCTTCAAGAGTAACTTTGGGTTCCCAGGGAACTTTGGCAACCCTGGACCCCGAGGTTGAGGTTGATGATTTTTGTTTCTTTGCCGCAGCAGACCTTGGTGGTTGGGCTTCAGCAGGTCTCTTTGAAGGCGCCGAAGTCGTATTCTTGGCCAGTTGAGAAATTGGCACTGCATCTTCAACGTCGGCATCGGTTTCAGTAGCCTTGGCCTTGGGTTGGGCCTTCTTGACTCTCTTGGGCTTCGGCTGAGGAGTTGTCTGGGCAGGATCTTCTTCCATGTCATCTGGAAGGTCGGCCAGGAGATTCAGCACCTTTTTCTGTGGTTTTTCCATCTGGGCTGCCTTAACCAATCTTCGTCGGCGCTTCTTTTCTTGGACTGGAACTAAATTTGGTGCCGAAGTTGATGGCTGGTCGGCTGGCTCAGAAGCGGAAGCAACTTGTTCTGTGGAGGCAGTTGGCGGAGAGGCTTTCTTCTTCCTCTGCCTTGGAACGTCGGCCAATTTTGAGGTGTATGTGGGGATGAAGTTCAGCAACAAGGGAGCCTTTCGTTGCTGAAGTGGAAGGTCTAAGAGCTTTTTCAGGTCGGGCCTGAGGAAGTAGGATTGGCGGAAGTTCTTTGGAAGTTGGCGAACGTCTGCAAAAGGAAACACAACATTAGAAACAGACAAAATTTTGTGAAAAAATTGAAGAAAACAACAACTAAGCAGTAATGATGGGCTCTTACCCTTGCCCTCCTTTATTGTTCGTGGGAGGGGGAAAAGGTGGACTTCCTCATCTGGGCCGAATTCCCAATTGCCAGAAACAATGAGGTAGTCATCTCCAGCCCCTTTGTTGGAGTCTGGAAGGTCGGCAACTATCTTATAAGCTGTGGACCTCGGCTTAAGGTAGTAAACAAAACCCTTTTCCCCCAGGTCAAGGCCACACATGGTGTAGCAGTACTGGATATCAGAAAGGGTGATTCTAACACCCTCCCGCCGAGCTAAAGCTATTATGCCCATAAGGGCTCTAAAGGCATTAATGGAAAGTTGCATGGGGTTGAGGGTGTAGAAATGAAGAACTTCGCGGAAAAGGGGATCTAAGGGGAACCTAAGTCCACACTGGATGAAGGCTACAACAGGGAAGGGCATCTTATCACCATCAGGCATAATGGAGTCCTTTTCCTCCTCGGCTAGTCTGAGGTGGACATCGTCAGGGATGGAAAATTCCTGCCTAAAGTTTTGAAGTTTGGTTGGGGTGTCCACTCTGTCTCTCCACACACCCATGGTCCTGATGAAATAAGTGTTTGGCTACAGAAACAGAGTATTGCTAAAAGGTTTTAAGAACCTCGGCTAAAACCTAGGTGCGGATTGTTTCAATTTTTTCCTAAGGAAAGTAGGTTCTACAGCAAATCCCAAACCTAAATCTACGAATAAATGAGTATGAATGGCAGAAAATCTGAAAAACAGAAAAGCAAACAACGAAGTCTCAAAATCAGGAGAGGGTGGAAGACCAAGAACAAGAGGTGCAATAGTACGAGTGTTCATGTGCAAAATCAAGTGAACGATTCATAAAAATGGCAAACAGAACAGTAGATGCAAGGAATTTCAGAAAACAAGTAGAAACTGGAAAGGAGTGGAACGGAGGCTTACCAGAAATTGTGAGGCCGGGGTAAGCTTCGCCGAGGTCAGGTAACGGAAACAGCAGCAGCAATGGTTTCACGGAAATGGCAGACGAAGGCAGTTGCAGGGCTTCGAGCAAGAGAAATGGCAGATTCGGAGGAGGAAGGAGCTTTGGAGAAGAAAGGGCTGAAGAGAGAGAGAGAAAACAAAAGGTTCGAATGCAAAAGTGAAAGAAGGAGAGAGAAACGAATTGTTTTGTTAAAAGTTGAAAGGGCGGCAAAACTGCAATAATGACGCCTAGGGCAACGCAGGCGTCAGACGGCGCTGCAGTGAAAAGACGGCTCGTGGGCGCGTCAGCAACACGGTCCACTGAGAATGAAACGCGTCATCGGAACGATTGAGAAGTGATGCATGACAGCTCATGCGCGAATGGGAATCGATTGGAGTTTAACGAAGCCATGTCGGCCTGAAGTAAATGATCTCGGCTAGAAGTTCTTAAGCCGAGGTACGAGAAAGAAGTTCAATGTAAGTTCCATCACCTCAGTTGCCGAGGTAATAGAACTTAGGGGGCAGTTGTGGGGATATATTTCTGGGACTCAACACGTGGCAAGGTGATGCCGACGTGTCACCCGGGGTGCTATGTGTCACAGTAAGATTCTTGCCAAGGAACTCTACTATTTGCCGAGGTAAAACTCAGGAGACATCTCAATCTGGGCTAAAGGCCTCTAACCTCGGCTTAACATACAAAGGCCGAACTACCCGCAGAAGAGTAAGCCGAGGTTTATATTATTAAATATTATCTTGGTTAGGTGGATGTCCAGCCTAGCGGAGAAAGGTTTGAGGCCATTATCTCATCAACAAGGCTGCCTTGAGGCCATGTGAAATAGCCACGAGGCCATTGGCGGCCATGTGCAGAAAGAATGTGCTTTTACCTGGAAAGCTGCCAAAAGTGCTTTGGTGGGCTGGCAAGGCAGCTCAAGAGCTGTGAGCTTCTCCATCTCCATTCCGTTGTATATATAGGGGGAGAGGGAACTTTGGAGAGGGGGGTCTGAACAACATAGAGAGAGATAACAAGCTAATTGTAACACTTACAATTACGAGCTTAGAGAAAGCTACTGAGAGTGAATTGTAATTCCTATTATTACTCATAGTGAAACACCTCGGCGCACCCGTGGACGTAGGCAATTATTGCCGAACCACGTAAATCCTTCTTGTCTTTGTGTTATTGCTTGTTCCATCTATTCTGCCTGTGCTACTACTGCTGACTCACTAAGATAGGCAGTGTGGCCGAGAAAAATAACCCACACAATTTATATTTTGAATTATGCTTGTAATTAATTTTATTAATAGAAATTTAATAAAATTATATAATTATAATTATCAAATTTATTTATTTATGCGTAAACTACCAAGGTTTGAATTTAAGTCCTTGTTTGGCATGATCTAAAAAAGTCAAAAAGTCACTATCTTATTTAAGTCACATCACCTCTTTAACACATCATTTCAAACACAATTCATATTTCATAAAAAGTCAAAAAGTGCACTTATTTAGATCATCCCAAACCATCCCATCAAATCTTATTAAAAATAAGTCATAATAAAATTATCGTTAAAAATAATTTTTGTAACGGTTTTTTACACGTCGCTAAAAATCAATAATTGGTATTTTTTTTGTCATGATTTTTATAAATTGTCCCTTAAACTTACAATTAGGAACATTTTTCTGTGACAAAATTTTCAAACTATCACTGAAAGTTAAAAATTAGTAACATTTTTTTTGTAATGATTTTTTTAAACTGTCGTTAAAACTTATAATTAGTGACATTTTTTGTGACAAAAATTTTAAACTTTCGTTGAAAATTAACAATTAATGACGTTGTTTTAGTAATGTTTGATGAAAAATATCATTAATTATCATAGAATCTACTAGATAATAAGTTCACCCATTAAAAACTTATTATTTTATGAATAATCAATACATAAAAATCCACCAGATAAACCATTCTTATCACAGGTTGGTTGGGGCTTCATTCCTATTGCAAGGTTAAGATACATTTGGAGGTTACTCCATTCCTATTGCAAGGTTGAATATTGGAAATAATACACCATAAACACAAAAGTCCCCAATAAAAAATAAAAATAAAACCAATAGAAAACGAAACAATTAAAATCCAAAAAAGAAGACAATGACATCTCAAGGTTTTCACGTATTTTAAATATACAAAATCATCAAAAATCTAACTCCTCATGCAGAGAACCAATACCACCCTCTTATACCCTTTACAGAACTTTTAAAATGAACTAAATTTGATATTTATACCGTATGGGGATCAGGTACATGTCACAACCAGTGTTCTAGTTTCTTTGGTGCACTCTTCAATTTTACTATTGTACTTGTCATGTTTCTTTTGGAACAATTCAGACTACGCTGAACGCTGACTTTATTATAGATGGTTTGGGAGGCAAATGCTTAAATCTGTTTCTTAGCATCTGAGGAGAAACACCAATTTTTTTTTATTGAGAAAACCAATTTATATATGCATACATACTAACAAAATCATAATGCATAAAGGTAGCAACAAAATGCAAAATTTTCAAGAGATTTCGTAAGACGAGAAAGATCAATATATCACCAGACTTCATTAGCATTATGGCAATCATCTTGGACCTTCTTAAAGACATGAAAACATTCCATAGCGTTTCTATAGTATTTGAAATTCAAATTAAAACTTAAAATTCTTGTACTGAACTTGTTTCTTTGCTTATACCCTAATTAACTTCAGTTCAGGACTATGTTCTTAATTTGGAAACTACATGAAGGTGCATGTTTAAATTGTCAACATAACTACACAATCTAAGAAGTATGAATACAGACATAAAATAGTTTTCATAAAAATCAAAACAGGAACATGAGAGGAATATGTGAAATTTATATTGTCTTGTGGGGGCATATTTTGAGAATGACAACACGTAGCCAAGTTGACACCGAAGTGTCAGCCAAGGTGCCACGTGTCTTGGTCATGGCGCCGAGGTGATCTCGGCTAGGCCGAGATTATCTGCGGAGATACCGGAATCCGAGATGAACGGATAAAGGACAAGAGTTCTAGAATGAGGGAGGACCTTAGTCTGGATAAAGATAAAGCTCTTAGGGAGTTTATCTCTATCTGGCTGGGAGTCCAAGATGAGTATTGGGCCAGAGTCCATTGAAGGTAGCCTTCTACAGGGATTAGGTTAGTGCTAGCTATAAAAGTAAGATACCCTCGTGGGTCTAAAGTATGCTTTTTGTATCCGAGCTTGTGAGTTAAGCACTGTTTGCTATCTTTGAGAGGTAAACTGAGTACTGACTTGATCGTCGGAGTGCCCCCGGGTGGACGAACCACCGCTGGAGTCTTATCTTTCTGCGACAGGTTCTTCGGGCGTACTCTATTTTGCATGTGCTCTTCAGTTGAGTTCCTGTTTGGCAGTGTGGTCAGAAATCAACACCCACAATTTGGCGCCGCCTGTGGGAATTGAAAGGAGAATAGATGGCCAACGATGGGCAGAAAGAGAAGATTAGGGATGGCATCCCAAGTGAGAGTGGTAAAGAGGCCGAATCTAATGTAGGGGAGGATAAGTGTAATGAAGAACCCCGAGAGCAGAATCCCAGTGAAAAGGACGTCGGTCAAGAGGGAGATGTTCCAAAGAAGGCAGGCCGAGGTGAGTATTACAACGAGAGCGACCTCCAAATATGGAAAGATAGATGCCTGAGAAGGGACGACGAGATGAAGGGGATGGAAAACAAATTGGCGTCTAATCGGTTGTCAATTTCATGATGGAGAACAATGTCATGCAGCCACTGTTCCCGTTGGAGGACACGCCGATTCCAACAGCCAAGAACGATGCCTAGAAAGCGGAGCAGAAAGCAATTCCCACAATCCCATAACATAACAGGGTAAGGGAGCATTCGCATCGGCCTTCACGAGAGGTCAGGCGAGGAGAATCGATGAGAAGGGAGTCTCAGAGGACACATCGTGCCAAAAAAACCTACGTCAAAGATCATCGGCACATTCAAGGGAAGAAGCTTTGTTTTGACACGATGAATGAAAAGAGGTCCAAGAGGACTCATAACGACACAGGGAGCAGCGCACCAAAGAGGCTGAAATCCATTGACAGCCGAGCTCCTGGATGGACTAAGGAGGATTTAAGGGATTACCTGCAGAGGAAGCGACAAGATGCCGAGGTAACATCTCAAGTCAAGCCGAGAACGCCATTCTTTGTAGAATTAGACAAATTTAAGGCCCCGAAAAGGTTCCACATGCCAAGATTCCAGATATACGATGGTAAGTCTGATCCGAACTTTCATGTTGGCTTATACTTGAACTCAATGGCATTGTACGCCGGGAACGAGCCGTTGCTCTGCAAGGTGTTTCCCTCATCCATTGGGGAAATCGTATCAGATTGGTTTCACAAGTTGCCGAAAGGAACTGTGAAAAGTTGGGAAGGCCTGGCCGAGAAGTTTGTGGCCAGGTTTGTTACAAACAAACTACAACCGTTGAGGGTAGACTCCCTGATGGCTTTAAGAATTGGCAAGGATGAAAGCCTCAGGGCTTATGCCAAGCGGAATTATGAGGTGTTTAACCGAATACCAAGGTGCAACCAAGAGGTGGCGGTCGTGTCTTTTAAGAACGGCATGAACGATGACTGTCTGCTTCGAAAATCACTAGCAGAGACACTACCAAAAAGTATGGAGGAACTCATGGCCAAAATCGAGAAATATGCGAGAGTAGAGGAAGACACGCCGGGAACAAAGGCGTCAAAGCAAAAGAAGAGGAATGGCTCGCCGAAGTGAGGCCGAGGTAATACAAATTTTAATAGACAAGAAATGGGAAAGGGCTGCACAGGCCATCACCACAGTGTTCCGGATTCTAGTTTACAAAGTCATGGAAAGAATCAGGAACCAGCTTTACTATACAGCCCCAGAGAAAATTCCTGGCGAATTTATGGGAAGAAGCCTTGGGAAGCACTGTGCCTATCACAATGAGGACGGGCATCTGACTTAGGGGTGCAGGGCCCTGAAGACACACCTGGAAGATCTGGTAAGACAAGGTCACTTAAGGGACCTAGTAGATAAGGCCAGGACAAGGAAAGAGCAAGCAACGCTGCCCCAAGCACCAACAACACCACCTCCACCAGCACCACTGTGAGGCCCCTGAAAATTTTAATTTCTTAAAAGTCCCTTACTTTTAAATTATTTCCTTGAAGTCCCTCAGTTTCTTAATTAATTGCAACCCTAGGATCAAAATACATGCGCCAACTGAATACTCGCAAACCCTAATCGATTTCGATAACTTGGAAATCATTTCTAATACCCTAATACTGATTAATTGACTCCATAAACATAGAATTATCACTTGAAAACCCTACGTTTTTCTGGTTTTTATCACGCTCGTCGGTTGATAACCTTTTTATTTGAAACAAGAAATTCAAACCGAATTAGATTCTCTAACCCTAACTTAGTTAAATTCTACTCTAAAATAAATGTTCCAATTAATAAATCAAGGCCTTAGCCCTCATATTTTACTTAAATCACAAATTGACCCCGAGTTAGTACCATTGTATATATATATTTGTACCTCTTATTCATCAAATCTTTTTGTGCACAATATCTATGGAATTTGTACACAAAATAAATAATTTTATACACAAATATCTTCATATCTATATATAAAACCAACAAAACCCCCCCAAGTCTTGAGCACATGGCTAGCCATCATACCTCCTAGGCTATAATCATTGTACTTTAGAGACAAATCCCTTGAATCATGGAAATAATTATGACCTTGGTACCAATTCTATATATATATATATATACATGTTGTACGAGCACGAAATATTGTCCTCGTATAATCCTATTGATCAAGTCTGTGCTCCTTCGTACGTTGTCGCTTTACTCCCTGAAAACACAAACGTGAGCTAGCTGGCGGGTGTGTGCCGGATACCTCTCCGATGCCTAAGTCAGCAGAATAGACAAATAGACAAAAGCTCTGTGTATTCGGGAATCAAAGTTGTGTTACCTCTCCATATGTGATGTTGTGAGCTTTTATAGGTTCTGCGTGGCACAATCCAAGTAGGACTCTTACTCCTCCATGTAGAGTCCTCCCAGGAATCACATTCCTGAAAAATAATGCTTATCCTTCAACACCCCCCTCACTGCTTAAACCAAGTGAGATGGTTCCACCACGGTTAGATGTCAATACGACCGAGATAACATGCATACTAGACCGAGCTCTCACTGGCTCGGTTCTTCCTTCTACTGCGTGTACCTCGGTTTGACATATTCCAACTGGGTTGTCTGAGACTGCACTAACCACAACGAGTTTGGACCGAGGCTAACCAATAGCGAGGTTCTAAGGAAAGCTCAACATACTTCGGCTCAGTATGGTATGACCGAGCTAACTGTTGCCGCTCTGAGTATGGTGACCGAGCTAACTGCAGAGCTCTCTTGGACCAAACTAATTCCACTCTGACCGTGATAACTATCATTCTCCTTGGACCACGTTAATACTACAGTCCACTTGCCAAGCCCCTTTCTACCGTGGCCCATAGAACGACCCATTACTCAGCTCGGCCAAATTTACTTATAAATTATCCTCTCAATTGCCCCTTAATTCCATCTGCACCGTATGATTGGGATTAACTGTTATCAGCCGAGCTAAAAACTTTAGTTGTTTAACTGAGATAAAATGCTGCCGAGATACCGATTGGTTCGGTCGAAAAACGTCTCTTCAGTCACGCTGTCATCTGAATCGCTTACTCTTCCAAAGACACGTGGCAAGCCCCCACTGGCTGAATACAACTGTCATAGCCGCCCTCGTACCTCGCAACATTTGAACAGTCCCGCCCAAATTCGTTCTTTCCACAAAAACCCTACTCTTTGAACCATACGCACCACTATTCATCTTCTTCTCTCTTTCTGAGCATCCATTTTTCCAAAACACAGTGCCTGCGAAGCTTCTCCTTGCGATCTATGATCTTCATCCTCTCAACTTCAAACTGTAAGTACCTCAGTCCCATTTCTTTTTTGTTTGTCTAGTTTCTGAAATATATAGCACAATACTCGTATGGTTTTCACAATACATATAGCCTTTTTGTTTCCATTTTTCTGGGAAAAAACAGTATAATAGAACCATTGCATTCATGAATAACCTGTAGAACGATGTGTTTGATCCTAAATAGAATTCCAACCGAGCTAGGAACCTGTTTGTACTTAAGACGTGCACCCAGCCGAACTAGGATTCTTTTGCTCATCTTAACCGTGCTATCGAACCGTACTAGGTTTGTGCAATGCCGCACTAGAAAGCCTTCACCACTGACCGAGTTACAACTTGGGGCTAAACCAGCTCTCTTAGTCAAAAGCCGAACTAAGAATGCTGCCCCAAATGCTCAACCGGGCTAAAGGCAATTGCTCAAACCGAGCTAAAAATGGATAGTACCCCACGTAGCCGAGCTAGGACTTCATTTATCTTGCCTTTGTTTCTTTTAGCACGGTCCAACGATCTGTGCTTAACACTTTTCTTTTTTCACTTTGCAGACTTAGGTTGCCAGGCACTTCCTTGAACGCTCAACCGAGCTACTCACCGTCGTTTCACGACCGAGCTAATACACAGCTTAATTTATTCATAATTTCAGAGCAAATGGGTAAATATAGGTTTTTGGTAAACTCTCCAGGGGCTATGGCTGAGTTCCGAAGGGACTACCATATCCCTGACGATGTCCACCTTTCTTTAGCTGACCTAGACACCACCCCTTGGGGTAAACCGGGCTTTGTTCCCTTCACCCTTCTTTCCATTATAGAAACCAGACTTAGATTCCCGTACAACCCCTTCTTTACGAATTCCTCAGACAAACAAACCTTTGCCCTACCCAACTTTCCACCAATTCATACCGCATAATAAATGGCATTGCCGAGCTAAACTGCCGGGCTAGCCTTAATCTCGGTCTAGCCGAGCTCTTCCACCAATACTCCATAGGATCGGCTGAAGATGGCTGGGTTTACTATTTAAGAATAAGACGCTGTCGTGAAAAGATAATAAAAAATACCCCGGATAAAGATGTGAATGATGACGATTTCTTCTGGGTATCTGGGAATTTCGAGGACCAACAAGCCCAGATCCCGGGCGATAGAATAAATTGGAACAAGGGTGTAGCCGGTAGGATTACCTCGGCTCAATTCCATGCTTTTCTTTACTTCAGTTTTCTTATCTTGAACCGTACTAGCTGTTGTCTTCCTTCATGCAGATTTGGACTTTCTCAAGTCCCAATACAACTACCCCGACTTAAATGTACTACGTGCCACGCTGCGATACCCAAACAGAAGTTGGACCGAACTACTGAATTTTGAGCTGACCTACAGTTACAGCAGCAGACGAAAGACCAAGGTAACTGACTTTTTGTTGGAAACCTCTCCTGAACCGGACCCAACCTTGCCTCAAATCAATCTGATCCCTCTATCCGCTGAGCAAGAAATGGCCAAGAAGAGGGCCACCAGCCCGAGGTACCGCCAGCCGGTCAAACACAGGAGACCGTGGTAGCCTTACCATCCCACCAGCCTTCATCATCTCGGGCAAGCAAGCATGCTCGGACTTCCATAACCGAGCCACGCCTTGTCGATGAGGATGAAACCGTGGTGCCTCAAACCACTCCACCAAGCCCCCCACCTGAGCGCTCAGACCGAGCTAGCTCCTCAAAGTGGGTACCAAAGATTACGGTTCAGAACCGCGCTATCAAGGATTCTGACTCAGTGGTCGCAGAAAAAGACCACTTGATGGCATTCAACCTTGCTAAAAGTGTTTGCCTTCCAGCCGACACGAAGCACCACGACCACCTAACCGAGCTGAAGGCCCTTCGCTCGTCCACAAAATTAATGGTGCTAGTAAGTAGCTCCTTCGCTTATCTTTCAATTTTTTACAACTTTCGGCTCGGTTTTACTTAAAAGTTTCTTACCATCCTTTTGCAGGCCATACAGAAAAACCACATCGCTCACAAGCGAGTGTTGGAACTTCGAAAAACCACCGGCAGGCCATGGCCGAGGCTAATGAAAAAACAGCTGAGCTAAAAGAGTCCCAACAAAAGGTGGCTAAGCTAGAGACCGAGGTGACTCGACTCACCGGACTAGTTACCTCGGCTGATGCTGATAAACAAAAGGCCCTGGCCATGATGAAAGATAAATACCTGCACGAGCTGGCCAAGCTCGATGGAAAAAAGAGCGTGGAAATCGCCGAGCTGAAGAAGAAGGCAAAAGACGCAGAGGACCGGGGCTTCAAGGAGGGGGAGGCCACTTACATCAAGTAGTGTGAGGCGGCCAAAGACCTGTTATTCAAATGTGGATGGAGTGCAGCCGTGGCGCAGCTCGGTCACGGCCCAGATACCGAGGTCTTCAACCCTCATTCGTATTTCATACCGAGCTCGATGGTGAAGTATGCTGCTGCCATTCAGCAACAATTTCTTCAAGAGGAGGAGGATGAAGATGCTGCTTCAGAAGGTAACACCCAGCCCGGTCGCCAGTCTATCTCTCCAACTCCAGTGGTCTCCATCCCACCTTTGTCTGCTGTGTCTAATGCGGTGCCTCCAACCGAGCTGAACCAAGAGGTGCTTGCAACAACCGATCTACCTCTGGGTGAAGGCCGGGTTGTTTTGGACGCCGACCTAGATGACCTTTTCTCTTGATTTTTCTTTTTTGTCTAGCAAAAGAATTTGTAACCGGGCTAAGGCCTTATCTTTTGTACGTCTGATTTGTGTTTATCAATGAAATCTTCTTTTGCTCCAACTGTTAGTTCGGTTTCTTTCCATGCTTGTATTTTACCTTCCAAATGTAATCTGAATGTAGTGTAACATACTCTGGCCGAGATATTTTATCCCGGTCTTAACTTTGCAATCTCTGGTCTTACCTGCCAACCCCTTCAGTCTTAGGTCTTTAGCTCGGCTGAAGATCGTAATAAGTGGTATTCCAGCCAACCACTCTTCAGCCTTGATCTTTATCTCGGTTGAAGAGTACTAAGTGTTGGTTTTTCCAGTCAACCACTCTTCAGCCTTGATCTTTATCTCGATTGAAGAGTACTAAGTGTTGGTTTTTCCAACCAACCACTCTTCGGCCTTGATCTTTATCTCGGTTGAAGAGTACTAAGTGTTTGGTTTTTCCAGCCAACCACTCTTCAGCTTTGATTTTTTATCTCGGTTGAAGAGTACTAAGTGTTGGATTTTCCAGCCAACCTCTTCAGCCTAGATCCTTATCTTGGCTGAAGAACAATAAGTGTTGGTTTTTCCAGCCAACCTCTTCAGCCTAGATCCTTATCTTGGCGAAGAACAATAAGTGTTGGTTTTTCCAGCCAACCTTTAAGTTGGTTATTTCTACCAACCTAGAGTGAAGTGTTTGGTTATTCCGATCAAACGTCCTGCAGCCTGGATCCTTATCCTGGGCTTAGGAGAGGTGTTAGTTATTCCAGCCAACCTCTAAGTTGGTTATTTTTACCAACCCAGAGTAAAGTGTTTGGTTATTCCGACCAAACGTCCTGCAGCCTGGATCCTTATCCTGGGCTTAGGAGAGGTGTCGGTTTTTCCAGCCAACTTCTTCAGCACTGATCCTAATGTTAGCTGAAGAGAGTGCAAAGTTGGTTATTCCGGCCAACTATGCTTTCGGTGTGCCTAACTCACTAAAACAACTTTTACAGAATAACACAATTATGCTGAAAAGAAAACTACTTGTTTTATTGAGAAAAAGAAAAATTACAAGTACTTTAAAGAAAAGCTAAAAATAAAATAGTTTGAGATTGGCAGTGTTCTATGGCCTGGGAATGGCTTTGCTGTCTTCATCTTCCAAGTGGTATGCCCCTTTTCCTGCTAATCCAACCACCTTGTAAGGTCCTTCCCAATTAGGCCCTAACTTGCCATCTCCGGGTACCAAGGTGTTTCCCATCACTTTGCGCAGTACCCAATCTCCGATTTTGAATTGTCTCGGATGTACTGTTTTGTTATACTTTCTAGACAACTCTTGCTGGTATGAGGTAATGTGAACCAGTGCTTTTTCTCTTCTTTCTTCTGCAAGGTCGAGTTCCAGTGCTATGGCTTCTCCATTTAAGTCTGGATCAAAATTTTCACTTCTAATTGTGGGGAGGCCAACTTCCAGTGGGATTATTGCTTCCATGCCATAGGCCAAGGAAAAAGGTGTTTTGCCAATAGACCGCCAAGGTGTGGTACGGTAAGCCCATAAAACTTGGGGAAGCTCCTCAGCCCACTTGCCCTTTGCTTTCTCTAACCTTTTCTTCAATCCATCCAAGATGACTTTGTTTGATGCTTCCGCTTGGCCATTTTCTTGGGGGTATGCCGGTGTAGAGTTGTAGAATTCTATCTTGTATTCTTCACAAAAGCCTCTAAAAATTTTGCCGTCGAACTGAGTGCTGTTATCTGATATTAGAGCTTTTGGTATGCCGAACCGAGTGATGATATTTTGCCAGACGAACTTGTTCACATCTTTCTCCTTTATTGATGCTAGTGTTTCTGCCTCCACCCACTTTGTGAAGTAGTCTGTTGCTGCAAGAAAGAACTTTCTGTTGCCAGGTGCTGTTGGAAGTGGTCCTACTATGTCCAAGCCCCACATTGCGAAAGGCCATGGGCTAGTTAAGGGTAGAAGCTCTCTGGCTGGTTGATGTATTTGGTGTGCGAACTTCTGGCATTTCTCGCACTTCTTGACATATTTTTCTGAATCTGCTTGCATGT
Organism: Camellia granthamiana; assembly: GCA_036172215.1. Taxonomy (NCBI): domain Eukaryota; kingdom Viridiplantae; phylum Streptophyta; class Magnoliopsida; order Ericales; family Theaceae; genus Camellia; species Camellia granthamiana. Next base: position 101,056,824 of record CM069908.1, on the reverse strand, counting down.
ATGGCCACCAATATTCTTGCGAAATGGCTCTGTAAGCTAATGATCTTCCTCCTTGATGGCTTCCGCAAACGCCTTCGTGTATCTCGAACAACAATGCTTCAACTTTGCTGGGGTGGACACACTTTAGGTAAGGTCCTGTAAAGGATTTCTTGTACAAGGCCATTGATGGGGAGAGCCAAAATCGCTGTGACTTTGTTCTTATTTTGTTGGCCTCTTTTTTTTCTTCCGGTAAGACGCCGTTTTTTAAGAAGATTATAATGGGATCCATCCATGAAGGGCCTAGTGCGGCACAATATACCGCTTCTACTTCGGGTTCTTCAATGCTTGGCCTTGGTAGGTAGTCAATCAGTAACGGATGAGGGATGGATATATCTGCCATCGAAGCAAAGCCTGCTAGCTCGTCCGCTCTGCTGTTTTCTTCCCTACCAAACTGCTCTATTCGCACTACTTCAAATTTCTTGATCTCATTTCTGACTAACTCTTGGTACTTAGCCATCCTATCATCTTTTGCCTCGTAGTCGCCTGAAATTTGGTTTACCACCAGCTGTAAGTCACTGTAAACCATTAGCTCGATGGCCTTCATGTAGAATGCTGATTTTAGGCCTGCCAAAAGCGCTTCATACTCCGCTTCGTTGTTTGATGCTAGGAAGCCAAGGTTGACTGCTTGCTCCACTATTAGGCCATCTGGCGAGATGAGGACTATGCCCAGTCCTGCTCCATGCCTGTTGGATGCTCCATCCACGAAGAGCTTCCATATCTCTCTAACGAACAGTTTCCAGCAAGTGGAGGGATCGGATGATGTCTTGGGGTCATGAGTGTTGCTGGTGTTTTCTTCAAGGTCCATGCTTGCTATTTGCCCCTCATTATCTGGTTGTACTAAGTCTTTATCTGTTGATGAGTCTTTGCTTGGTGTAGTATGGTTTACTTCTTCCTCCCTTTGCTCACTCTGGTCTACCTTAGGATCTGATTGGGTATCCTGTACCAGGGGTTGCGCTATTCCGGCGACAATTTCCATCCCCTTGGTTGTATCAGTCAAGTCCACTAGGCAGATGTGATGACTTCCTGGAGTGAATTCTGCGACAAAGTCTGCCAAAGCTTGGGCTTTTATTGCGGTTCTGGGTTGAAACTTGATGTCGAACTATCCTAACTCTACTGCCCACTTCAAGATTCGCCCAGAAAAGTTCGCTCTCTCAAACAAAGCTTTTAATGGAAAGGCTGTGAGAACGATTATGGTGTGGGCGTGAAAGTAATGCGACAACTTCCTTGAGGCCATCATCAAGGCTAAGGCCAATTTTTCCAATGGTAAGTACCTGGTTTCTGCGCCTAGCAATGTCTTGCTGACATAAAAGATGTGCAGGTGTTGGATTCCTTCCGCTCGGACCAACACTGCACTAATTGCGTGTTGTGAAACTGCTAGGTATAGAAATAGTTCTTCTCCAGGTATTGGGGTCACTAGCAATGGTGGAGAAGACATGTATTCTTTTAAGCTTTCTAGGGCGCGGTCGCATTCTTCATCCCACTCAAACTTGGCTTTTAATGCTTGAAAAAATGGTCGACATCTGTCTGACGACCGACTTATAAACCGGTTGAGCGCAGTTGCCATGCCGGTGAGATGCTGCACTTCTTTTACTGAGTTGGGCCTCTCTAGATCTTGGATTGCTTTGATCTGAGAGGGGTCTGCTTCTACACCTCGGTTGGTCACTAGGAAGCCTAGAAATTTGCCAGATCTTACGCCGAATGCACACTTGGATGCATTAAGGCGTAGCTTGTGCTTCTTCAGGATCTGAAACATCTCGCCTAGGTCCCTGAGATGGTCATTCTTATCCTTGCTCTTGACCACCATGTCGTCGATGTAGGCTTCCATTGTTCTACCTAACAATGGTTCGAACATCTTGGTGACCATCTGTTGGAATGTTGCCCCTGCGTTCTTAAGGCCAAAGGGCATGACCTTGTAACAATACAGTCCTCTTGGCATCGTAAAAGATGTGACCTCCTGGTCTGGCTCATACATAGCGATCTGATGGTAACCTCTGTACGCATCAAGAAAGCTAAGACAGTTATGACCTACCATCAGATCTACCAGTTGGTCTATCCGTGGTAGAGGAAAGCTGTCCTTTGGGCATGCCTTGTCGACTGTTTTGTAGTCCACGCAGACACGCCATTTTCCATTCTTCTTTGGCACCACTACAGTATTGGAGATCCATTTGGGATAGTGCACCTCTCTGATAACTCCTGCTTCTAGCAGGTTTTTTACTTCTTCCGCCACTATCTCGGCGTGGTGGAGTGCTGATTTGCGAGTGTGTTGTATAATTGGTCTGGCAGTTAGGTGGATGTTCAATTGGTGACAGATGAAGTTTGGGTCAATGCCAGGCATGTCATATGGCGTCCAGGCAAACACTTCGATGTTAGAGGTTAAAAATTCCATGACCTCTATCCTCTCAATGCTGGACATAGATGAGCCAAGCAAAAAGAACTTTTCCGGGTTCTTTTCATCTATTCTTACCTGTACCAAGTCTTCCACTGCCTTCTGTTTAGTGGCTTTGCCAACATTCGCAAATAGTTCATTACTCTTTGGTTTTTCCACCATTTGAACAAACCCTTTGGCAGCGCGGCTGCCGTTTACGGTGACGAAGCATTGTTTGGACATGATCTGATCTCCAAAGACCTCTTCAATTACCCCGGCTTCGTTGGGGAATCGCATTACTTGATAGTAGGTTGATGCTACCGCTCTCATGGCATGCAGCCATGTCCTTCCCAAGATTATGTTGTAAGTGGAGGGCACTTTCAATACCCAGAATTCCACTTGTTTTGTCATGCTTCCTACTCTGACTGGGAGGATTATCTTGCCAACTGGCCATTCTGGCATTGAGTTGAATCCGATCAGGGGAGATACGGCAGGTGCCAAGTCCTTGTCCTTCAGTTTCAATTGTTTGAAGGTTTCGTAATACATTATCTCACATGAGCTTCCTTAGTCGATCAAAATCCGTTTGATGTCGTAATCCATGATGCGGAGTGTGACGACCAGTGCATCATTGTGAGGGCAATATATCCTTGCCAAGTCTCTGTCTGAGAAGGATATGACGTTCGTGGCTTCTGTTCTCCCCTTTTTTTATGGTAGGCTGCGCACTTAATACCTCTCTTGAGTGCTCAGCCTTCTTGATCGTTCCCCTGAGCTCACATATCTGCTTAGGTTCGAATACCCCATGTATCATGTTAATCGCGCCTTGAGGTGGGGCGTCGATCGGCATTCCGTCTGGGTGATCATGGTTCTGGGGGGCTGGCTGCGTCCCTCCCTCAATGTGCTGGTCCAGATGCCCAGCTGCCACTAACTCTTCCAGATACTGTCTCAACGGCGTGCAATTCTCAGTGCGGTGCCCTTTTTCCTTATGGAAGGTGCACCGGGATCTTTCGTCATAGTCCTTTTGCGCTTCTTCTAACTTAGCTGGCCACCTGACGAAAGGTTCATCACGTATCTCACTGAGAATTCGGTAGATTGATTTCTTGAATACCATGGTAATGGCAGTGCGGACTCTCAACCATCTTTTATCTTGGTCTTCTCCGTTGTCTCGCCTGCCTCGCCTGTTCTTGCTTGGACGTTCTACCGTGATAACTTTTGCCGTAGTCTTCTTATCTGGTGCTGTTGTTGCACCAGATTTTGCCTTAGCACGGGCGCCATCCTCCTCCACCCAAATATGTTGGTGCACTCTTTCCATCAAGGCTTCCATTGTGAGAGATGGCGTCATAGTAATTGAATCCCTCAACCTGTTTCAGACTGGAAGTCCTCTTTTGTATTGCGCGATGGCGAGATTGGTGGGGCAGTCTCCTATCTGGTTGAACGTCTCCCAGTAGCGACTGTTGTATGATCTCAATGTTTCCTTGTCGGCCATGTCAATGGAGAGTAGCTGATCGATCTCCACTGGGGTCTTGGTATTCATTCTGAACCTTGTCACGAACGCCTCTGCCAATTGTGCCCAGGAGGCTATGCTGCCTTCTGGTAGCCTTTCGAACCAGGTTAAACCTAGGTCGCCAAGACTTGATGGGAATAGGATGCACATCAAAGCCTCATTTCGCCGGTATACTGCCATGACCTGGCGAAAGTGGCTTAAGTGCGAGTAGGGGTCTGTCTTTCCCTCATACGTGGTAAATTTGGGCTGAAGGAAGCCGGAAGGTAGGGGCGCGTTCTCAATTGTCGGAACGAACGGTGAGGTCTCTAGTCTTGCTAAGGCTTTGTCTGTCGGTTCGTATGCAGGGCGAGCTATTGGCATTCCTACCTCGACGCTTCCATACGTTCGAGGAGCCAACCGCTGAAGGGCTGAGACTCTCCGCGGGTCGCGCGCCCTAGTATCCTCTTTCCATCATGGCCTTTCTTCTAGCACAGTTCGTAAGTCGGACAATCTTGGCAATTTTGTCTGCCTAGATGATGTTTGGTGCTTGCGCGAAGGCCGATAGGTGCTTCCCTCAGTGTATGACCTCTCAGTTCTTGTTCTCTCAAACCTGGAGTAACGAGTCCTGGAGGTCCTGGATTGAGTATCGCCTGTTCTGAGGCTTCTATTCTCTGCTTGTGATGGTGTGGTATGCCTACCACGATCCTCCGAGTGGCGAGGGGGCGTGTTGCCTTTGCGCCCCTCTCCTGTCGCCACCCATTTTCCCTTGATCTGGCGTTTCATAGCCTCCATGTCCGCCGCCATCTTCCTTATTAGTTCATCCTACTCTTTTACGCGATCCTCCAGAGTTTGAGGGTCGATTCTTCGCCTCTGCCTTTCAGGACTTTGTGAGCGAGAGCGACGAGGGCTATTGTTCCGCCTCCCCCTCACATCCTTCCGAGGGTTCTGTCGTTGGGGCTCTAAATCCGCCATAGGAGGGATAGACGGCAAACCTTCACGTCTCCCACCTCCCTCTGGGGTTTGTCCGTCGATGGCGGACTACGGCAAATCTTCATTGTGCGCCATTACTTCCAATTAGAGAGGAAAAGCTTGATCAAGAGGTTTTGTTCTTTCTGGTCTTTCCATAGACGGCGCCAATTATACGAGCACGAAATATTGTCCTCGTATAATCCTGTTGATCAAGTCTGCGCTCCTTCGTACGTCGTCGCTTTACTCCTTGAAAACACAAACGTGAGCTAGCCGGCGGGTGTGTACCGGATACCTCTCCGATGCCTAAGTCAGCAGAATAGACAAATAGACAAAAGCTCTGTGTATTCGGGAATCAAAGTTGTGTTACCTCTCCATAGGTGATGTTGTGAGCTTTTATAGGTTCCGCGTGGCACAATCCAAGCAGGACTCTTACTCCTCCATGTAGAGTCCTCCCAGGAATCACATTCCTGAAAGATAATGCTTATCCTTCAACACCCCCCTCACTGCTTAAACCAAGTGAGATGGTTCCACCACGGTTGGATGTCAATACGACCAAGATAACATGCAGACTAGACCAAGCTCTCACTAGCTCGGTTCTTCCTTCCACTACGTGTACCTTGGTTTGACATATTCCAACTGGGTTGTCTGAGACCGCAATAACCACAACGAGTTTGGACCGAGGCTAACCAATAGCGAGGTTCTGAGGAAAGCTCAACATACTTCGGCTCAGTATGGTATGACCGAGCTAACTGTTGTCGCTCTAAGTGTGGTGACCGAGCTAACTGCAGAGCTCTCTTGGACCAGACTAATTCCACTCCGACCGTGATAACTGTCATTCTCCTTGGACCACGCTAATACTACAGTCCACTTGCCAAGCCCCTTTCTACCACGGCCCATAGAACGACCCATTACTCAGCTCGGCCCAATTTACTTATAAATTACCCTCTCACATGTATATATCTAATGTACTTATAGCTAGAATGGATTAAATTAGACTTAAGCCTAACTAGATCATAATTAAATACATAATTAAGGTCCTAATTATCCACTATTCCATTTCATTTGAACTAAATACAACTCAGTTCCATTACATTTCAACCAAAGGACATTTTAGACAATTCACACCATTTTTCCTATAAATACACCACTATCCTCCATCTATTTGAACATCAAACACCACACCCACACACCCACATGTCATAGAGAGAGGGAGAGGAGTAGAGAGTGAGCTTGTGGGAGGGAGAAAAAAGAGAAAGAGAGCAAGTCTTGCAAAACTAGTTCCATAAACATTTAAGCAAGCCACAACACAACTCTCTCTTTCATTTTCCTTTTTCAAATACATGTTATTAGAAGTTTAAAATGGTATTTTCAGATGTGTTCTGATGGTATTCTTGTGTTAAAAATGAAAGGAGTTAAGCCTTGATCTTACCCTTCTTTTATTTCTGTTAATCGATATAAGACTACCTTTTTCCATATCAATCTCTCAAAATTTCCAAAGGCACACCTGCACCTTAATTTCTAAGTTTAATACATATTATTTATCATGTTTTCACCACAAGAGAAGTGGAAAATTTTCTCTAGCCGATCTCTTTTCTCACCAACTTTCTATTTTCAAGAACTATGCCAAAAACATCTGTTTTACAGCCATCTTGCAAAAATTTTAGAAAAATGTATAAAAATCTTCTGGACCTCCATTTTATTTCAAAATCTTCCTGGAGGAGTTATCGTTCAAGGAAAATTGGTTTCATTGAAAACGAGTGAGCAGTTTGAAAAAACATTCGATTTTCGTAACGGTCGACGAATCATGACAATACTGGAGTGTTTCTTAAATAACTAAAAATCTAGAAAAGCTATTCCATTTCTGAAATATTTTCTGAAAACTAGATCAAATTCTCTACGAACCATAGGAAGGCCAAGTTTAGGAAAAATATGAAAATGCCTTTTTGTTTACAATTTCTATGACAATGAAATTTAGAAATTTAGTTGTGCATGGATATTTTATGCTCTTGTGTTCATGAATATGCTTATTTGTTTATGGTCATGTCTTGGTATGATATTGAATGTGTTATGGTTATGTTCCTTATGTTCTTCATTCTAATAATGCTCATGCTTATGTGAATATTACTATCTTGTTAAGTTTGTTCTAATTTGACTTAAAACATTTAACTCAACGGGAAACTTAATTGGGGTGGTATTGGGTTTTCGATCACTTGAATATTGAAGAGATGATAATTTGTTATGTATGGATTGATGGGATGTGCTCCCTAATTGAAGGTTAACTCTTGCGCAAGCGGTTGTCGCGTAAACCCTAGAATGGAACAGATGTATTCAGGCTCTTTGCGATAGTTTGATTGATGAGATAAGGTTGGGTCCGGATGGGATATTTAGGAGGATAAAACTTTTTTGGAAGGATAAGGTTGGATTCAGGAGATAAAACATTTTTCTTTTCGTTGTCCCTTTTGAGGCCCTGCGGTTGGCGTTACGCGGTATATAACCGTTGGTAGGCATATGAGGTTAGTTCTGCAACAAAGCAGCAAAAAGGGGAGTTCCGAATAGTTCGGTGTCCAATTCTTGTGGTTGAGAGGATGAAATCTCTTTAGGGGATTTCTAGAATACTAACCACTAACATTATAACATTTGTTATCTATTTGAAAGACATGTTACTTTCCTCTATTATTGAAATTGTTGTTATTGACTTGAATATCATGCTTCATTACTTGCTTGCTATAAATATGATGGTGTATTGGATTGGGAAAAAGGGACGGGGTGTGTGTGTGTTTACTGGGCATTCAAAGCTCACGGCGTTTCATGCTAGGTATTGAAGACTATTAGACCGGTTGAAGGCAAAGTTGAAGTATTTGAAGACGTATGGCTATCCTATGAGAGTTAGGAACTAGTTATGTTAAACGTGTTTTGATAATTCCCATGTTGTATTTACGACACGATTTTGTAATTTGTATATATATAACATTTGTAACCTATCCTTATACTCCGTCAACTCATGTAGGCATTGTGTTAATACCTTGTTAAGATCTGTCAAAAAGGTAGCTTTGCTATCTAAGGTGGTTGGATTTAGAAGGGAGGCTATTTTGACTCCTCCGACCTTCCTGGGATCTTGCTTGGTTATTAGCTAAAGGACTTATTAGTGACGTTTTCTACTCTTGTAACCTTAGATAAATCCTATATTTAATGGTTAATATATTATCTGATGTTTCCGATTTTTGGGGCGTCACAACCACAACCGCAAGCAGACAGACTTCGAGTGATCAATGTGATTCACTCAAAGGTCAATGAAAACGACGTACGTGGGGAGACTCAGAGGGTGAAGCACTTACAACATGTGTATCAGGTCCAGCAAAAGAGGCTTAGGGCAGACGAGTACCAGGGACCAATGGTGTCTTTTACTGAAGCTGACCTAGACATAGTATAACATCCACACAACGATGCTCTGATAATATCCCTCAAGATTGGAGAGTGCCAGGTAAAGCGAATTTTGGTTGACTAAGGCAGCTCTTGTGACATCATGTATGTCAGATGTTACAAGGAGTTCGGCCTTCACCAAGATGATCTGGAGTAGTCCAACAGTCCAATGGTCGAGTTCAATGGAACGCCGACGTGGCCCTTGGGAAAGTAAGTTTGGAGGTGCAGATAAGCACCAAAAAAGTAAGCACAGAGTTCACAGTAATTGACACCCCCTCCCCTTACAATGTTATCCTGGGAAGCCCATGGCTACACGCAATGAGGGTTGTTCCTTCAATACTGCACCAGCTGTTGCGGTTCCCAACAGATCATGGAATTGAGGAGGTCAGAAGGGATCAGGTGCAGACAAAGAATTGCTTCATGACAGCAATGAAATCCACTTGCAACGTACGAGAGGCAGAGACAGTAGAGATAGAGGACGAGGACATGGAGGTCCTGGATGACGTCGGCAAAGAGCCTACCAACAAAAGCGAGGAAGCCTTGAAGAAAATTCTGGTCCAGCAAGGGGATGAAGAGCGCTTCTTCCTCCTCAGCTCAGGATTGGCCAAGAAAGAGGAAAGGAAGTTAGAAACGTTCTTGCAGGCAAACATAGAGGCGTTCGCCTGGACGACATACGAGATGCCTGGCATTGACCCCGAGGTCACATGTCACAGACTGAACGTAGACAGGTCGGCAAAACCCGTTATTCAACGAGCGAGGAGGCCAACGTTGGTTCATGTAGAGGCAGTAGAGGAGGAAGTGGACAAACTACTGGAGGGCAGAGCCATCCTAGAGGTAAACTACCCTACCTGGCTATCCAACACTATGGGTGTGAAAAAGAAGAATGGGAAGTGAAGGGTCTGTGTGGACTTTACTAGCCTGAATAAGGCTTGTCCCAAAGACAGTTTCCCACTCCTCAAGATCGATCAATTAGTGGATGCCACTTCAGGACATGGAAGGATGAGCTTCCTAGACGCTTATAGGTGTAGACCGCCCCGAACTCTCTCGGCGCGGCCCCCCTTTCGAAGAGGGCGCGAATTGGGTTCTAGCTACTACAGTTCAGACTCCTGTCACGGTTCTGAATCTAATCTCACAAAGTGCAATGTAAGACTGATAAATCACCAAAGAGTCCAAATCCGCCAATTGGTTTTGAAAAATCAATTTTGAATCAAAAGAGCCAAACATGGACTGCTTTCCTAGATTTTAGAGTCACCACCTAAATATTTTTGTTTTGGGAAATTTAGGAAACCCTGACTCATGCCTAAGGCCACGTGTCCGTCATCACCAAAGTTGTCTCGGCTTGGGAACTTGGGTACGAGAGGGGAAGGTCTTGAAATGAGCACTCCCACTCGCCCGATCAAAGGTTCGGCCTCTGCTAAACATGATATGTTATTTTGAAAACACATGTGTTCTTATTCTGGTTTATTAGCTAACCTTACTATATGATGCGTACAGCATACAAGTATAGACTAAATCACTCAATTTGGAACAAAACATCTCATGTTTGTTTTTCGAAAATGGTTTGGAAGTGCTACTCGCGAGTAGGCTAAAGCGCGGATTTGCCACTCTCGAGTGGGCTTTAAAACATGATGATTTGCCACCCTCAAGTGGGCTTAAAACTCACATTTTGATGAATTGTTCCAATTCAAGTAATGAAGTCTTCATCCACAGGCGTTCATACATTTAAACACTTAAGCAAATAACCTCATGGCAAGCATGCTAAACATGGCAACACCCACATTCATGCAAGTATGCTGAAGCGTAAACACTTACAATGTACTCCAAGCCAAAACAAAAGCTAGTTAGAAATCAATGCATGATCCTAGCTATGTTAAAATGCCTAATGCAACATATGCAAAATGTAACCAAAATAGGCTCGGTTATCTAAGATGGCATATGAATGCAACACTTGATAACATGCTGTTAGACACGTATTCAAATAGGTATTAAAATACGATACAGTTTGTATGATGTGCCGAGCCCGGTGCATGCAAGACAGATGAATGAATGCAAACATGCAAGCATAAGGTATGCTAATCGAAATATGCCCTAAACTAACCATCAAAAACTGCTACGTAAAAGGGAGAAAGAAATGGGGAGTGGAAGACATGCACACACACACGTATCCTTATTACAACATTGTGCCCTCTCGACGGAGGGTCCGAATGAATTAGCTAAGCTAATCTTAAGCTAAGCTAAGTAACTAATCTAATTAAGCTAATTAGACTATTACAAACCAAAAGGAATAACTAGTATACTACTTACTAATTACTATAACACTTAATTAATCAACAAATTAATTAAATACACAAATTGAGATGCTAATTAACAAGCAAAGCTTTAAACTATGCTGCCCCAGCAAGTTGAAGAAGTTTGAACATGCATGCCTCGGTTTTCGCCCTGAAAAGCTCTCCGGTTTGCTCTCTTGAGGCTCTGTTTGCAGGGTGTCTTCAAGAACTCTCTGCTGAAACTTACCAAATCCATGCTGGGGACTGCACCAGTGGCCTGCCGGCCATGAAAGGTGGCTGCCGGCCACCTGCCGGCCAAGAGCGGGCCTCTGCCGGCCAAGGATGGAAGGGTGCCGGCCATCAATGTGGCATTGCCAGCCACTGGTGTGCTGTGACACTATTCTGCAACAAAGCACAAAAACAGAGGAAATTGAGGGTCTCCCTAGGGCATGTGTGTACTGTGCCGCTCCATATCATTTCAAAACATCAAGGGAGAGGCACTATTGGATCCAAAACCATCAATCAAGCATGCAATGCATGATGGCCAAAGATCCAATCTTGCACAAATTCAATAAATGCAATGCAAACAAGACTCTAAGACCATTGTCTTATCATGGAAGATCAAAGGCAATGGAGACAAAGGGGATTGGCTCACTTTTATCACTTTGAGTATGAAGTGGACCAATCCACCTTGTGTTCAACATAACGTCCGATTGAACACCGTGCAATATACTATGCTTGGCATGAAACACAAGACTCTAACATGTAAACAACGCATGCATAACATGTTAAAGGACTAAAATGATGAAACTAGTGAAGGACACAACACTAGAGACATGCAATATAATGTTCAAAGGACTAAACCAGCCCTAAACAAACCTCATGCATGCCAAAACCGTGGCCAAGATGATCTGAAATGATAGCATGAAAGGCAAGAGAATGATGTTCATGCATTGGCTCACAAATAAGGCATAATGCTCAACTCTCAAACACAATTAAAGAGTGATAAACATGAGAATATAACACGGCTATATGCTCTGAAATTATGTGTTAAATGATGCCATATCACATAAACATCACAAATAAGGCATGCTAGAAGACCTGAAGCACAAGGCTAGTAAAGAGCACTACACAAGAAGTATGCAATACATAGCTCAAACAACCAAACCAGCTCCAGACAGAGCTCAACCTTGCCAAATCAAAGGCCAAGACATGCTAAAACGATAGCCCAAAAGCTTAGACAAGCATGCATACGTATTGGCTCACAAACAAGGCATGAGGCACATCTCTCAAAAGCATTGAAAGAGTGGAACATGTGAGAGTGCGACTATGCTATATACACTGAAATCATGTGAGAAATGAGGCTAAGGCATGCAATCATCACATTCAAAGCATGCTAGGGACCTCAAACACAAAGCTAGTGAAGCCCAACTACACTATAGCTATACAAAGCTAAGCACATATGACCAAGGCCACTTAAAACAGACCTCAAGCATGTTAAATCAATGGCAAAAATGTGCTGGAGCAAAGCTAGCACATGCTAGAATGATGAACTAAAGCATGAAGCATGTTAGGCTAACATGCATGATTGCACTACAAGTACCAAAAGCAAGCAAGAGGTGACCTAAACACCCAAAAACAGAGTTAAGGCATGTCAAAATAAAGCCAAAAACATGCTTGAACTAAGTCACATAAGAGTAGAAACACATGCTCATTTGATAGGCCAACAACACAAGCAAGCAAGACAAGAGGAAAGGGAACCACCCCTTTCCATTTTGGACCTCAAAGCCACCTTTCCACCACTGAAATTCCTTTGAGTTTCAGTGGTAGAAAGGTCATGCAAAGGCTATTACAAAAGCTTCAAAGGATGGCTTAAAAGCTTAACAAATAAGCAAAGAAAGAGGGTAGACCACCCCTAACTCCAACAAGGACTCAAACCAACATTTTTAACACTTAAAATCAGAGCTTTTTGTAGTTGACAACTAGGCCCAAAACAACATGCAAAGGTGGCTAAGATGGTATGCAAAAATAAGCTTAAAAGGAGAATATACTCACCCTTGAAGAACAGCAGCAAGGCAGGTCTTCCTCTGAGCCAAAACTAGCCTTTTGAGTTCCAAACAAACCTTTAAGAACCTGAGCTCCAAGGTAGTGGTGTTTGATTAGGTGTTCCTTTGCAAAAAAATGTGAAGAAAACACACTTTAAGGCACTATTGAGCACAATATAGAGAGAGAGAGAGTGAGAATTCTACAGAGAGAGAGATATTTTGCCTCTAAATTTTTCTGACCCTCTGGAGATGGAGAGGGGCCTCCCTTTATATAAGGAATGTAAGCAAAAGCTTGCTTGACAAGCTTGAAACTTGCCTTTATCCCTCCATACACGTGTATGGAGGATGGCTCAGTGAGCCACAGCTGGCTTAAAAGATCTAAAATAATATTTGTTGAAACATAATGGCCGGCCGGCCATCAGTGGTGGTCAGCAGTGCCTCATTGATGGCTGGTAGGCCTCATCAATGGCCGACAGGGCTAAATTGATGGCCTCCCCTTATATAAGCAATGCAAGCAAAAGCTTGCTTGACAAGCTTGAAACTTGCCTTTATCTTTCCATACACGTGTATGGAGGATGGCTTAGTGAGCCACAGCTGGCTCAAAACATCTAAAATAATATCTGTTGAAACATAGTGGCTGGCCGGCCATCAGTGGTAGCCGGCAGTGCCTCATTGATGACTGGCAGGCCTCATCAATGGCCGGCAGGGCTAAATTGATGGCCGGCAATGCCAAAAAAAGGCCGGCAGTGCACCACAAGAATCATGCTGAAAGGACCAACACATGGTCAAAAAATGGAGCAGAAAGGATACAGGGTTTGGAAAGCTCAAACCTGTGACATTCCGCCGTGAAATTCAAGTACTCGACGAGCAATCAAACTTCTCATCGGATGTACCTGCAAGCATATCCAAATCTTGAGGACGGTCAAAAATGGGGTGTCTACAATAGGGGGTACCATCAGATAGTAATGTACCCCCCCCGATGAAGAGAAGATTGAATTTGTCATCCCAAAAGGGCTGTATTGCTACAGAGTGATGCCTTTAGGGTTGAAAAATGTAGGAGTAACGTACCAGAGGTTAGTGACCAAGATGTTCAGGCATCATATTGGCAAAACGGTGGAAGTATACATCGACGATATGGTCGTGAAGACCAAGGAACTTGAGGATCACCTGACCGACTTGAAGGCAATCTTTGACATCCTAAAAACATATCGGCTCCGACTCAATGCGTCAAAATGTGCATTTGGAGTCGGGTCTAGTAAGTTCTTGGGGTACTTGGTTACAAGAAGGGGCATTGAGGCAAGCCCAGATCAAATCAAGGCCATCCCGGATTTGAAGAGCCCAGAGTCAGCAAAACAAGTGCAGATGTTGACTGGAAGGGCCGCAGTCCTAAAAAGATTCATAAGCAGAAGTTCAGATAAGTGTAAACCATTTTTCAGCCTATTGAAAAAGGCCACCGACTTCTTATGGACAGAGAAATATGAAGTCACCTTGGCCGACTTGAAAAGATACTTAACCACAGCTCCAGTTCTCTCAAATCCAGTACCTGGAGAGGAGCTATTCTTGTTCTTGGCAGTTTCAGAGCATACAGTAAGTGCAGTGATAATTAGAGAAGAGAAGGGAGAGCAAAGGGCAGTATACTATGTAAGTAAAACCCTAGTGGGCATAGAGACCAGGTACTTACCCCTGGAGAAGTTAACACTGGCCTTAATGATGGCTTCCAAGAAATTGAACCATTATTTCCAGGCCTACAAGATTGTGGTGTTGATTGAACAACCTTTGAAATCCTTGCTACAACAACGAGATCTGACAGGCAGGGTGGCCAGATGGGCAGTGGTATTGGGCCAATACGACTTAGAGATCAGACCTAGAACAGCAATCAAAGGCCAGGTTCTGGCTGACTTCGTGGTCGAGTTCACACCCGGTGCCATCCCACGTCGGGCTTCGGTGAGCCGCAGCTTAGGATGTCTAAGCGAACGAGAAGAAACCCAGCTGGGGATGAAAAACCCACAGTAGAGTAGAAGAAAGAAAAGAAACTCAAGCCCTGCGATATTTACATCGGCGACTCTTTCCGCATGTTTGTTGATGGGAGTTCAAACCGACAAGGAGCGGGGGCAGAAGTAGTGCTAGTATTGCCGGATGGGCGGATGCTAGAACAATCTATTCGACTAGGGTTTAAAGCCTCAAACAATGAAGCAGAATATGAAGCACTGATAGTAGGATTGAAGTTGGCAGCAGCAATGGAAACCGACAAGGTAGTGGTCTTCTGTGACTCCCAGCTTATTGTGAACCAAGCAACATGCGAGTATGCAGCCCGAGATGAAATAACGATAGCCTACGTTAAGGAGGTTATTAGACTACTAGCCTTGTTTCAGGACTGTCGACTACAGTAGGTAAGCCGAGATGACAACAACTATGGCGATGCCTTGGCTAACCTGGCTAGTGCAATGAGATCAGGGGAGGCAAGGGAAAATAATGGTTAACTATTTGTCAGGCCCAAGTGTGGAACCACTAATCACAGAGTATGAAGCAATGTGTGTAGAGATGGGACCAAGTTGGATGGATGCAATAGTAATATTCCTTTGAGATGATCGCAGAGAAGCACACAAGACCAAACTGAAGTTGGCAAGGTTCAGTCTGACAGTAGAAAGATATCTCTCCAGAAGGTCTTTTACTGGTCCCCTTTTGAGATGTGTGCATCCTTCACAAGTTGAAGACTTCTTGTATGAAATACACGAAACAGTATATGGAAGCCATGCTGTGGACAGGTCACTTGCTCATAGGGCCATAACTCAGGGGTACTGGTAGCCCTACATGCAGAAAGATGCTGAAGCTTATGTCAGAAAGTGTGAGAAGTGTCGAAGGTTCGCACCTTTACTACATCAACCAGCAGCAGATTTAAACCCAGTGTCCAGCCCTTGGCCATTTGCCCAATGGGGCATGGATCTTGTTGGACAACTAACTCAAGCGACTGGGCAAAGGAAGTTCCTGCTGGTAGCAACTGACTATTTCACAAAATGGGTAGAAGCTGAACCCCTTGTGAAGATTCATGACATTGATGTGAAGAACTTCCTATGAAAGAACATCATCACCAGGTTTGGGATCCCAAGGGCAATAGTAGCAGACAATGGTACACAATTTGACAGTAAGCTAATCAAAAGCTTCTGTGCAAAGTACAATATCAAGAACTATTACACCACTCCAAGTTTTCCTCAAAATAATGGTTACGCAGAAGCATCCAACAAGACTATCTTGGATGGGATCAAGAAGAAGCTGGAAGCAGCTAAAGGAAAATGGGTAGAAGAATTGCCCAATGTACTCTGAACATATCGGACTACGCCGAGAAGATCAACTGGGGAATCCCCATTTGCCATGGCTTATGGCATAAAAGTAGTTATCCCACTAGAAGTCAACATCCCTGGGATCAGAACCCAAGGAGTAGAGAATGTGACTAATGAAGCATTCCTGGCCCAAGATCTAGACCTACTAGAAGAAAGAAGGGAAAGAGCAGCAATTAGGGCTTACAACAAGAAGGTCAATCCAAGAGAGTTTCAAGTTGGGGACCTCGTCCCAAGAAAGGTCGTCGGCAACAAGAAGGATCCCAGAGAAGGAAAGCTGGGCCCAAATTGTGAGGGGTCTTATAAAGTCATCTCGGTCGCCGGCAACAGGGCATATCGGCTTGAGGACAGTGAAGGCAAAGAGTTGCCAAGACCCTGAAATACTTGCAATTTAAAGTTTTTTTATCATTAGACTTTTTTGTTTTTCGAAATTTATGTCATGATTTTCTTAGCCGAGGTAGTAATAAAAAAATTTTAGCCTAATTTTTTAAGAATTTGAAAATTTGTGTGATTAGACTGACTAGTCCTTTGGCAATGTTTCTGATTGAAACATGACGAATAACTTAGACTTATTATATGGCAGAGTTGAATTATACTTGCATATAATAGAGTTGAACTAAGTTAGCGATGTTTCTGATTGAAACATGACGAATAACTTAGACTTATTATATGGCAAAGTTGAATTATACTTACATATAATAGAGTTAAACTAAGTTGGAGATGTTTTTGATTGAAACATGACAAATAACTTAGACTTATTATATGACAGAGATGAAATTAGACTTGCATATAATGGAGTTGAACTAAGTTGACTTAGCATAGCCTTACCATGTCGGCAGAATTAAGCTTAGAATAAAACTACGTACATTTCAGTTAGATTAACAAAGAAACCAAGGTTAAGGACTTCGGCTAGTTTTTGTTTGAATTTGACTTCGACAAAAAATATACGTACTTAATGTGGACATAAGTGAAACTTAAGTTCATATTAGGGGGCAATGAGCTGGAGAATGATAAGTAAAAGTTTAAAGTACTTGGAAGTTGGAATTTTTTAGAAAAATTTACAAGATAGAGTTGGCTTACACTTGTTGAAATTTTCAAAAAAATTTACAAGTTGAAGTTAAGCCGAGGTAATATTGCAAGAAGTACATACGTACTTGCCGAGATGAGCAGGTTGCCAAACTTGGGAAATATAGAACACAAAAGTCTTGATAAGTGAGAGTGAAGTGGCAAGTTTGAAACAACACTTGTGAAAATAATTTTACAATGTTTTCAAGTGTTAAGCTAAGGCCGAAATAACCAATTAGAAGTTATATCCGAGGTATTTTACTCTGAAGAGGTTATACAGATAAAGGTATACTTTGAAGACATGCAAAATTATTCTAAGTATGAAAGTGGAAAACATACATAAGAGAAAAGAAGACATTCAACACTTAAAAGAAATGAGGAGGCTTGCATTCAAAAGTCAACTTGTCCGAGGTACAAAAAGGACAGATCGGCCAAACAAAGCTAACATTGTTCAAAAAGCAAAAAGTACAAAGTATAGAAATAAAAGCTTCTAGTTAAACTACTCGGTGTCGGTGGCTGGCTATGTCTCAGCCTCAGAAGACAACTAGGAAATCTTCTTAGCAACCTTCTTAGCCTCGAGCTCAGCGTCGATTTCTTGGAGAGTTTGGTCGAGGCTCTTCTCAGCGATATGCACCTCGGACGTAGTCTTCTTGGGGGAGGCGCTTTTTGAGACCTCTCCTCCCCATCCTGAGTCAAGTCCAGGACTTGCTCATTCAGAGTTGGGGACTTGGCCCCAGCAGAACCCTCAGCATCAACTGCCACCTCGGCTTCTTCATCTTCATCTTCATCTTCTTCTTCTCCTTCTTCCCCCCAGTCTCACCCTCAGATTAGCTTGGAACAGGGGCGAATGGCACTACAAATCATCATTCATCTCGAATGGGAGAGTCCTCGGGGACAGCCAACTCTTTCAAAGCAGCCATCCAACCAAGGGTGTAACCCATGTTGCATGCCTGTCTGACTTATTTTTTGTACTCCTCGCAGATGTCGGCTACCCCCTCGACATAAGCCTTCTCGTCCACCGCTTTGATTTCGGCCTCTTTTGTGGCCAAGGCATTTCAGAGCTCCACTTGGCTTTGGTAGTTTTTTCTTCGGCCTCTTTTATTTCGGCTTTGAGAACCTCAGCCACAGCCTTCGCAGCACCTGTCTTTCCTCAGTTTGATCTTGGGCTCGCTTAGCTGCCTTGGCCTGATCTAGCAAGACTTTCATCTTAGCCTCGGCGTTGTTTAAGGATTTGAGCAAGCCAGCAGCCTCCTTGGTCTTATGGACCAACTCCTTTTTCAAGTCCTCAGCTTTCATCACAAAAGTGTGGGCATACCGGATCGCCTAGAGAAAACGGAATGAACAAAGTTAGTAAACCTTTTGTGGTATGAAGAACTTAAAAATGGAGAATAAAGAGTACCAAGTGTTAGGAATTTACTAATACGGAGTGTTGCATCATCAGAGCGAAATTTTCATATTCGCTGACCTCGGTCATACGGTTGAGATCAGTGGAAATGAGCAATGCAGTGGAAAGGGCGACGCTGACTTCGATGTTGTCGATAGCACTGTCACCGGTTCTGACTGGCTTGTCCTCAATTGTGATAGATGGGGCCCAGGGGTCATCAGGTTTAAGTGAACCCAAGGTGGCTGCAGACTCAAACCTCAGCTTCTTTGACTAAACGGTTTCGGAGGGATCAGCCTCAGCAGGCCTATTGTCGGCAACAAAGCTTGTTTTCTCAATCTCTGCAAGCTTTGAGATTGGAACTGTATCTTCAGACTTAACTTAGGTGAAAGAGGCTTTTGCCTTGGCCCTTTTTACCATTTTTTGCCTTGGTTTGGGTTGGGATTCTGATGGGGAGGATTAGACTGTGACAACACCAGGGATGTCGGCCAAAAGGTCTTCGACGACAGCCTTATTGCGTCCCATCTCGTCGGCGGTAGCAGCGACTGTGACTTTGGTGTCGAAGTGGATTGCTGGAAGTGTAATGGGTAGGTTGGCTGGATAGTAAGCCGACGCCTCAACACTTTGGCGTTTTTGGCTACGAGTTTTGCCGGCAGGGGCAGAGATTGGAACTCGGTGACGGCATTGGCGCTGGGCATGAGGAATCAGTTGTAGAGCAGATGTTGATGGCTGCTCCGCTGGATCGGAGGTTGAGGCTTGGTCAGGCCATGGTGATGAAGTGTTAGGGGGAGTTGTTGCTGAAGGTGGAGACTTGCTTTTCTTGGAGATGCCGAGCAAGGCGGATTTGTAGGTTGGAATGTAGTTGAGCAGCAGAAGGGCCTTGCGCTGATCAACTGGCAGGCCCAACAACTTCTTAAAGTCCTTGCTGGAGTAGAAGGTTTTGCGGAAGTCTTTTGGTGGCTGAGGAAGAGCTGCAAGTACAAAAATCAGACATTAGAACATATAGAGGAATAAAGAAGTAAAGACTTAAAAAACATGTAAAGTGACGCTTGGTTCTTATCATTACCCTTTTTAAACACTGTTCGGCTCAAAGGATAGAGGTGGAGGTCGTCATCAGGTGGGAACTCCCAATTGCCCGAGGCAATGAAATAATCATCTCCAGCACCTTTGTTGGAGTCTGGGAGATCGGCTATGAGTTTGTACTCAGTGGATCTCAGCCTGAGGTAATAGACGTAGCCTTTTTCGGATTTCAGGCCACATATGGTATAGCAGTATTGGATTTCGGCTAGTGTTATCCTAGCGTTTTCTCGGCTAGTTAGGGCAATTATACCATTAATGACTCTGTAAGAATTAATAGCCAGTTGCATTGGGTTAAGCTTGTAATAGTGAAGGACTTGTCGGAAAAGGATGTCTAGAGGGAACCGGAGTCCACACTCTATAAAGGTTACTACTGGAAAGGGCATAGAATCCCCATCAGGCATGATGGAGTCCTCCTCCCTAGCCAACCTAAGATGGACATCGGCTGGGATGGAGAACTCATTTCTAAAATACTGTAGCTTGGAAGGGTGTCGACTCTCCACCTGAACATGCCTATGATGTCGGCTTATGAAGATTAAGGCAAAATTTCAGAAAAGAATGTTTAAGTGTGGGTTTAAGGACCTCGGCTAAACCCTAGAGAGCACTGGAGTAAAGGTTTTTGAGAATCTAAGGGGGGTTTTGGTTCGATTTTCC
Source organism: Camellia granthamiana (assembly GCA_036172215.1). Classification (NCBI taxonomy): domain Eukaryota; kingdom Viridiplantae; phylum Streptophyta; class Magnoliopsida; order Ericales; family Theaceae; genus Camellia; species Camellia granthamiana. The sequence continues at coordinate 101,036,727 of CM069908.1, read as the reverse complement.
TAAAGAACGGAGTTCTAGATCAAAACCCAAACCTAAATCTACGCAGATACAGCAATCAAAAGCAAGAATCTGGAAATAAAGCAAGAAAAACAGAAAAGAACAGTGATTTAGACTCAAGAAGACAAATAAGAATTCAAAGAACACTAAATAAAGTGTGTGTAGATGTGCAAAGCCAAGGACAATGGCAGATTAACAAGTATACAAGCAGTTTGTGTATGCATATGTAGACCTAGAAAAAGATTCGAGAAACACGAAGTTGCAAACAAACATGCTCAACGTGCGAATGATGGAATTTAAAACACAGGCAAAGATTGAAGAACATGAATGGATTCACAATGGCAATAAACAAACACAACAGAGTTTGAAATTGAAAAGAGGAAAAATAGTGACTTACCGAAGAGAATGACGCCGGTATGAGGTACGCTGAAGTCAGACGATGATGATGAATGGAGCAGAACGGTGAATGCTTCGCCAGAGGGGAAGAATGGAATCAGTTGCAGAGAGCTCGATAGCAATGGAGGTAGAGGATTTAGAGAGAAAAAAAACTTGAACTCAGAGGGAAAACGAATGATGGAAAAGTGAAGAGACGAAGAGAGAAAGTGTTTTTGATAAAACATGAAAAGGCGGAAAAATCACAATAAATGTGCCTTAGACGACGTATCTGTCAGGCGGCACATGCAGAAGCGACGCGACCTGATGGCGCATGTCAAGTACGGATCTATGAGAAAAAGACGCGTGGCGAAAGCGATTGAGAAACCGTGCGTAACAGCTCATGCACAGTTAGAACTCTAGGAGTTCTTGATTTAATGAAACAAGAAGCTCAACTAGAGGGGTGATTGGTTGAGGGACTCGAAGAACTCGGTTCTTGGGTTTTGGTCATTAATAAAGTAGACTGCAGAGTCTTGGTCATGAGAAACCAACGTGTGATGATTTCGGTCATGAAGGGTGAAGTGAGTCCTAGCCAATGTGTTATATGGACAAACGATATAGGTTTCATCACCTCAGGATGCCGAGGTAATAGAACCTAGGGGGCAGTTGTGGAGGCATATTTTGAGAATGACAACACGTGGCCAAGCTGACACCGAAGTGTCAGCCGAGGTGCCACGTGTCTTGGTCATGGCGCCGAGGTGATCTCGGCTAGGCCAAGGTTATCTGCGGAGATACCGGAATCCGAAATGAACGGATAAGGGACAAGACTCCTAGAATGGGAGAGGACCTCAGTCTGGATAAAGATAAGGCTCTTAGGGAGTTTATCTCTATCTGGCTAGGAGTCCAAGATAAGTATTGGGCCAGAGTTCATTGAAGTTAGGCTTCTACAAGGATCAGGTTAGTGCTGGCTATACAAGTAAACTATTTGTTATCTTTGAGAGATAAACTGAGTATTAACTTGATCGTCGGAGTGCCCCCGGGTGGACGAACCACTGCCGGAGTCTTATTTTTCTGTAACAGGTTGTTCGGGCGTACTCTATTCTGCCTGTGCTCTCCAGCTGAGTTCCTGTTTGGCAGTGTGGTCAGAAATCAGCACCTACAATTGTCTATACATTTTTATATACTAGTTCAACATGAAAAATACACTCAATCTATAATTTAAACATCATTAACATATAAATACTATTTTGTCAATCATAAACCATTGCAACACAAATGTCAAAAGCATTCAATTCAATAATGAATAGATTATTCATCAAAAGCAAATAATCACGAGTCAAACATGTCCTATGGGATGTTTGGAGGCAAGACACGCAGGTCTATCATGTGTCCCCAACGTGTCCAACAAGGAAAAAAATAGACACGCCATTTGAAATGTCCAACATGTACATGTTCCGATATGTTCAATGCACGTCGCTGATTAATCTATTTTAACCAAGTGCAATGCTAAGTTCAATTTTTTTTGCCATGTCTGACATGTATTGGACATGCCATATAATGTGTTTATTTTTCTTCTTCTTTTCTTTTATCATTTTTTTTTCTCCTTGGACATGTTTGGGACACAATCACGGATATGTGTGTCATGCCTTTGGACACAACATAGAAACACTCTACTAGTATTTTGTTTTTATTATTATTATTATTAATCTATTCGTGATTAAATTAAATATTTTTGATATTTGTAATGTAATCATTTGTGATTGACAAAATAGTAAATTTGTATGTTGAATGATTAAGTTGGTTTTTTATGTCGAATATGTTAATTTTCATTATTTTTTATTGTTTATTGGATAACGGTGTAATTTTCATATGCATAGTAAATAAAAATGAATAAAGCTTTGTAGCTCAAAAAAATTGGGACTCAAATGGCTCTCTCTCTCTCTCTCTCTCTCTCTCTCTCTCTCTCTCTCTCTCTTATATATATATATATATAGATCTGTGTATACACAGATCTGTGTATATACACGTAGATCTGTTCTTCTTCCTTCTTCCTCTTCTCCTTCTCTCTTCTTCCTCCTCTCCTTTTCTTTTTGTTTCTCTCTTCCTCTGTTTTTTTTCTTGTTTGATTTTTTGATTTTTCCTCTCCTCTCTGCTCTATCTCTTTCCTCTCCTTTATCTCTTTTTTTGATTCTGAGTTATGGAAGAAGAAAAGAAAAAAAATAGAGGAAGAACAGATCTGAACACAGAGGAAGAAAAAAAGAAAAGAAAAGAAAAAGTCATTCGAGCCTTAATGAATTCGAGCTACCTAGCGGGGTTGAATAAAAATATATAAATAACAAATACTGGTGCAAGTTTCATGTTTCTGTAATTTTTTTCTTCTGCCCTACTAGACAATAATTTCTCTTTTTTTTTTTTTTTTTTTTTTACATAAGTTCAACAAATAGATTAAAATATTTTTAAAAAATGATTAAAGACAAAAAAAAAATAAAAAATAAAATCTGACTACAAAAAATTTTAAAAAAATCAAGCCATACAAGATCTTCAGTTTCATTTTTCAAATCTATTTTCTAACATTTTTTGAAAATAAAAATTAATTTTACAAAAATAAATTCAAACAAATTTTTTAATTTTTAAAAATTATATCTACCTTCAAAAGGACAAAACCATGTAGAAATGATGGGTATTTTTCAAAAAACTGATTCTAAAAATCAAACCAAACCAAACCAAACCAAACATACACTACACTACACCCATACCCATAACCATACCCGGAGTTGAATGCAACCCAGTTTAAGGGTAACGGGTCGTACCCGGCAACACTCAAGTCCGTCTTTCATTCCAGCATCCATACTCCCAATTCTCGTTCTCAAAGAGAGGTATCAAAATTTTTGGGTGCAGAAATGGCCAATATGGCAACACAGTTGAAAATTACAAGTTAACTTTTTAATTTATTTTGGATTATATTATTTTTATATTTTTTTATATATTTTCTTAAAAAATTCAAAAAAAATGAAAAAATTAATTTTTAATCATCTTTTCAGAAGGCCACATAGTGTACCAAGCTGACTTGCTCACATGGTAACATTGCATTTGATTGAAAGATTTAAAAAGAGAAGGAAAAAATATGTACAAAATTAAAAAAAATATAAATATATTTTATTCTTTTTCTTTTTTTAAATTTCTTTTCAAATCTCTTAATTAAATATACCGGTAGTGGATTACAAGAAGACAAGGTGTTTGTTTAGGTTTTTTGAGCCAACTTATACCTTCTAGCTTTCGAAAAGTTATTTTGGGCGATGTGGTTAAATTTTAAACAGCTTCTGATTCTAATAATTTATTTTAACTCAAAAAAGTTGATTCTAAGAAGCTACCCACACCTTACTTTTGATTATTAGCTTCTGCTGTAGACATGTTAATTTACGGTTATACTCTTAGATTTTTTTTATTTTTTATTTTTTATTTTTTTAAAAATAGAAAAAGACTCAAATGGATTATAGATTATTATTATTATTTTTTATGAGAAATGTAAATAAGTAGTAAATAATAAAAAATAAAAGTTAATTGAAAAAGTTACTTCACAACTTATTTAACAAACACTACACAGTAATTAAATCTATAATCTAACAGTAATATCAAACAGATTAATAATTTCTGATTAAAATCATAATTTATAATCTGTTAAGTTATAATTTATAATATATTTTAATAATTACACCAAATGGGCCAACGTAGATTAGGGGTTCCTGTTGTGCTAAAAGCACAGTAATGACTGTGGTGCCTCTATTTGAGGTGTATTATACTCTTATTTTTATGATCCAAATCGTTGAATTTGTAGGGTTTGTTGAGTACTTTATGCCTACCAAAAATCATATTAATTAGGTATCAATAACTATATGATCAATAACAAAAAAAATAAATAATAAGTTTTTCTTTTGAGAAATAACATAAACAATATATAATTCAACCATATAGTTATTAATATCCGATTAATATGATTTTTGATAGATATAAAATACGCAACAAATTTTACAAAATTAATAATTTAAATTATAAAAATAAGATCATAATACACATCAAACCAAGACACCACAATCACTGCCGTACTAAAAGCACAGCAGTGACCCATTTCCGGCCAAGGTCCACATACACAACTAATTTGTATCGGTCAAAAATCTCTCTCCACACATGAAATGAAACCCAATAACACTTTTTCTCTCTCTCACTCTCTTGTCTTATTTTCCCAATACACCCAATAAACCCACTTATACTTCCCTCTTATTTCTGCTGGTACTGGCCCCGTTTGGTGTAGCTGTTAAAACAGCTTTTAGATTATAACTTAACAGATTATAGATTATGATTTTAATCAGAAGTTGTTAATCTGTTTGGTGTAACTGTTGGATTATAGATTTAAGTTGCTGAGTAGTGTTTGTTAAATAAGCTGTGAAATAGTTTTTTCAATTAATTTTTATTTTTTGTTTGTCTACATTTCTCATAAAAAATAATAATAATAATTTATAGTTCATTTGAGTCTTTTTCTATTTTTAAAAAAATAAAAAATAAAAAAATTTAAGAGTATAACCATAAATTAACATGTCCACAGCAGAAGCTGATAATCAGAAGCAAGGGGTGAGCAGCTTTTCAGAATCAGTTTTTTTGAGTTAAAATAAGTTGTTAGAATCAGAAGCTGTTTGAAATAAGTTTAACCAAACAGTCCAAAATAACTTTTTCAAAGCTAAAAGTCATAAGTTGACTCTGAAAAGCTGAAACAAACGCCCCCACTATCTCCCTCTACAAATTCATTTCTCTTCTCAGCTTCCGTGGAAGAAACCACCACAAAATCATTTTCCAAAGACATTACTTCAATTTAGAAGCTACATCATGAAAAATATCATATAAACATATCTGCAGCACTAAACATAATTCAAGAACATGGGTAATGAGATCCACAAGGGTTTAACAAATAATAGCAGTACTTGATATGGAAAGAAGAACACGCGCGCACGCACGCGCACACACAAAAAAAAGGTGTTGGTGCAGGAGAAATTTTTCGGTGATTTCTTCAAACCAGATTCTTCAAAGATTTCTTCTTAGCTTCTTGAAAGGGTTCTTTCCTTGTGTTTAGCCTCTTCAATAGTTCTTTTTCTTCTGAGTTTTCCCAATGGCTTGTCTAAAGTGAAAAGTCAACCTGTTAATATTCTTCCGTCATCGTTGTCGTTTCGGTGGCGATGGCCGGTGACCATACATATGCTTATAGATTGAGTGATTTCAATATTCTGATTGAACAATTTTTTTACTCATCAATGAGTGATTTTTTATGGCAACTGAAGTTTGAAACAATTGCAAAATTATGGCGTGTTTGGCATGATTTATAAGTGCATTTATTTAGATAAATGTATTTATTTATGTCATATTATCTTTTTATTTAGAGAGAGAAATGAAATAGATATAGATGATTTATGATACAGATGTGTGATGCTAGCTTGATTACATATATAATGATGAATCAAAGCTAGTGATATAATAATATATAATAAATAAATAAAATAAAATAAAATAATTATAACATTACAAGTCAAAACATCAAATCATAAGTCAAGGCACACCTCTAGAGCTTCTTATTTAGTGGTCTCAAACATTTTTGATCAAAGGCTCTGGAATACATTACTATGGAGAGAGAAGAATGGAACGGTAGTGGTGAGAATTGGGACTTAATACTGAATTTTTTAAGTTAAAAAATTATTTGATAAAAACTTAAGTATTGAAGTAAAAATAAATTATTTGATATATATATATAAGAGTAAATTTGAAATTTATAATTTTTAAATTATATATTTTAATTTTTATATTGTGATGGTGGTGGTAGTTATAGCGTTGATAGTGGTAGTGGTGGTGATAGCGATCGCAATAACGTTGGTAGTGATAATAAAATGATGGTAGTATTTATGGAAACAATGGCAATAATAATGAAGGTAGTGGTATAATAGTAGTGTTGGTGGCGGCGGCGGCGCAGCGGCGGCATGGCGTGGTGGTGATGTAGTGGTAGTAATAATAGTGGTGGCGGTGATGGTTTGTTTATAGTGATGTATATCGATATTTGTGTTTAGTATTTACAAATTTAATTAAAATTAACTAAGTTTCATATGATTTAATTTTTTTAAAAAAAATTTTAACTTATATTTTAAGAGTTATTTAAAATTTTAAGTAATATTAATTATGATTATCAAACGATTCGTAAAATTGTAAAGCTTAAATTATAAATTTTAATCTTTTCTTTACAGAATAAAACATCTATAATTGAGATTGATTTCAAGTATAAATGAATATGCAAAAATTAAATCCAGACGAAACATCATATTTTTGGGACAAATTTCTTGACAATTTTTCTGATTCCTGTCTTTTTTATTTCCGTTTTCCTCTTATTCAAATCTCCTTTTTTGGATAAAGCAAAATAACAGAGATTAAATGACGTTCACCATACACCATACACCATTTCTTAGCAGAGTGCAGCCCTTCCAGGGCAGTTGCTCTGCATGCCCCCCAACAATTCCATTTGTTTGACGGATTATGATGGAATTATGAGTACATTGTGATCGAATGAGGAGAGTTAATTTTGGTAATATTAGATTAGAGATGTAACATAAAATGTATTTATTTGTGTACTAATGTGATGGTATTAATTAATTAGAACTAAATCTATAAAATTACCTAAAAAACCTCCTCACATATAAATATAATTTTGTTAGTTTTGTAAAGTGGAAGGCAAAATGATAATTTAACTATCAATTTGTGTAAAGGGATTAGCTATCCCAACCCTACCATAAAAACGTTAATCCCACTATGGGAGGAGATTCATACTCTCATGGGATTGCTAATCTCATGACATTTTGTTACACACAAACATGGGTTTGGTGAGTCCCACAGATTGGTAATTCAATCCTTCTTCCTAAACTCCCAATCAAACATAAGGGGTGTTTGTTTAGACTTTTTTGAGCCAACTTATAATTTTTAGTTTTGGAAAAAATATTTTGAACTGTTTGATTAAACTTATTTCAAACAGCTTCTAGTTCTAATGACTTATTTTAACTCAAAAAAGTTAATTCTGAAAAGTTGCTCACCCTTGTATCTAATTATCAACTTCTGCTGTGAACATGTTAATTTACAATTATACTCTTAAATTTTTTTATTTTTTATTTTTTTAAAAATAGAAAAAGACCCAAATAGACTATAAATTATTATTATTATTTTTTATGAAAAATGTAGACAAATAGTGAATAACAAAAAATAAAAATTAATTGAAAAAGTTACTTCACAGCTTATTTAACAAAAACTACTCAGCAACTTAAATCTATAATTCAACAATTATGCCAAACAGATTAACAGTTTTTGATTAAAGTCATAATTTATAACCTATTAAGCTATAATCTATAAAACAGCAATACCAAACGGACCATAACCGAAAGCTTCTCATCACATTGACAAAACAAATGGATTTAGTGAGTTCTTTTTTTAATTATTATTACTATTTCATAAAGGAGCATTTCAACAAACAAATATAGAATAGCTAAAATAACCTGTACACAACCCCCCTCAATGGGTTTGGTTTTACACAATATCACCACTTTCTTACACAAATAAATCATCTCTCCAGCTACTTAAATACAAAACAAAACAAAACAAAAAGAAAAAAGAAGCAACAGCAGCAGCAGCAGCAGCAGCAGCAAAAGAGTTCTCTACCTTTTTCCAACAGACATCTTTTCCTCACCCGAATTTACTGCTACAATCAGCTTGAACATGGAAAACTGAATATTTCAGGAGGCTGAAAAAACTAAGAACTGCTGGTACCAGATCCACCAAAAGAATGAATAGGTTTTGTTATGTTCTGTAGCTGCTTCTGCCCTCTGACTTCGGATCTGCATTGTCACTCTTGTCAGTGTCGTAATTCTCCCTCTGGGATTCAATCTCCGTGTTATCTGCTTGAGCTCTTCGGTGCCTTCGATCCTAATATTTTTGGAGTAAATACAATTAAGATACACGTCAAAATCAATTACTATCAGTCTCTCTTGTCCTTCAAAACATTCAAAATAAAAATTTAGCATGAGCTTTATTTGATCAGATCAGAGGAAGCCGGATTGCATGGCATGAAATCAAGAAGATTGGCCTCGTTTGGGAAGTAGGCTATTTTAGTTGTTAGCTATCTTAATAAGCTAAAATATTTGTGTTTGGGGAGAGAGTTAGATTTTTTGTAGTTGGATGTGATGTTTGTGAGAGAAAAAATGAAATGATTATGAATTTGACGTGACATTTTGTCTTATTGGCTATTTTAGCCTATTTTGTCTTTTTGTTGATTTTAGCCCAAAAAGCTTAAAAAATCCTTTCCCAAACATATGAACCAGAGAAAAAGGAAAGTTACGCCTAATGACTACCACATTGTGAAGGTTGACAAACATGTGAGCACGATGAACTGCCATGTTGATTTAACTACATAATTATTTGATGTCACCATAAACTACGAAATGCGGACCAGTAAGTACATAATGTGTTGAACCTAAGAAATGTAAAAGGTTAAAGTTGAGATGAATCTCTCTCTCTCTCTCTCTCACTCTCATAAAGCCTTCAAAAGATGTTAAACTCCTGATCAAGATAACTACCAAAAACCAACTTCTCATCCACATTCGATAAGGTAGTGCTCTAAGAAAGAAGCCAGCTTGGTCATAGGACACTGTTGTGAGGTTCTCCCTTCTAAACAATTTTCACAAAAATGAACTTGGTAAACATAGCAAATGGTATTAGCTTAATAATCTACAGATCTGAAGAACTAAGTAACACAGGATCCACTACCACTTAATTAGCGCACCTGTGCAGCCCTTAACAATAGGATTGTGTTCTTGCAATTTATGTCAGCATTATTGTAGCTCTAAAAAGAGTTTAACCCAAGAACAAATAAAAATAAAACACAAAAACAAAAGGTGAAAGAATGGAACTTCACCTTTAAAACAGAAGGAGAAAGACTGGAATTTGACTTGGTTTACCATGACTAACCAATTTTTCATTTTTCTTTTACTATAAAAAAGGTAAATTATGTCTAGCCATTTGAAATAGATGTCCAAATGCAACAATGCCTTTTATGGATCCTGCACAGATGTCCATCTCAGGTATAACAGAGTAAGCTCCAAGTAGTAACACAGCATGATTTAAATTTACACGGTCAAGAAATGTTTAGAACAAGCAAACAACCATCAAGTTCAAGATGGATTACTTAGACAATGATAGGCAAACTAAATTTGATCAAGGAAGTTGATGAACAAACATAAATTCAGGGATATCTCAACAAAGAGTGAAAAAAAAAAAAAATACACGCATCGTAGGATATGGCCTGTGTACTTGGGCTTTATCCCATTTTGATCTTTTTTATGATTTCTGGGATCAGGTATAACCTAGGTAATATGTCAAGATCAAGTTTTCTATGGCTGATCCAAAACTGAGGAAACGGCTGGCCTGAAACAGTGGAAGATACTTGACTAAAAGGTTTTAAGATGATCTAGACAAGCGTAAAATACATAAAACAAGATGCAATTTCAATAAAATAATTAAATAGAAGAGATTGGTTGCCAAAAGGTTAACTAGAATGACTTTCTAATTCATCTTGGTACATTATTGAAAGGGATGCTGAAAAATGACTCATGTAGCCAACCCCACTTGAGTGAAACACAAGGCTTAGGCAGTGTTTGATTCACTAGAATGGGCTAGAATGGAATGATCATTCTATCAAAATGTCCATTCCCATGTTTAGTTGACTAAAAAAATAATGAAAAATGTATTGCAAATGGAATTATATTAATCATTGTAAGGGAATCATCATTACATAGGGGATCCTAACGAATGACCATTTCATCTTGTTCTAGTGAAACAAATAGAGCATTACTTGGTTTGGTACGCTCCAAGAAGAATGGACACTTCTAAGAAGATAACATGTTGTGTCCAACATAGACATACCAAGACACTCGTCGGACACTTTTCAACACTTGAAAACACATGAACCACATTATAAGTTTGAAAAAATGATAAAATAAAAAAAATGTAAATTTAAACTTACTCTACTTATTTAGACTTTAAAAAAATTATCCTTGACTTAAATATTCATATATATGACATATAATAATTATTTATTCTTATATATGACATCAAAAAAAAATATAAAATTATATTTTGCACTTGTCCTCACATGTCGTGTCCTACATTTTTTGAAAATTTCCGTGACGGCGTATCCAAGTTGTTTCTATGTCATGTCATGTGTCTGTATCCATGGCCGTGCTTCTTAAGGTATGCTATTGAAAGGGAGAGATTGAGGATAGTAACAATAAAATTAGAAGAATATGGTTGAAAACCAACACAGATGGAGGAATGTGAATGTGTTTTTAGAGTGTGTGGTTGATGATTTATATATGTTCATACATTATCAATGACCGAATGGGTAGCAAACCAAGCTTTATATGCAAAGCATCATACCAATAGAAGCTGATGCGGACGCAATGTACGAGTGACAGAACTAGATACTGTATTAAAATATAAAAAAACCAATTCAAGTAAAATTATACAAGCAGTTATTTTCTTAATCGATAAAGTCAAACAGAATGTTAGACCTATACTAGTATAATTTAGAAACTGACCTCTCTGGGTATGGGATACTCCTCTGATTCAAGCATTCGAACAACTTGGCTCATCTTGGGTCTCTTGTCTGAATCTGGGTCAACACATCTCAAAGCTGTCAGAAGGGCTCGTTTAAGAGCTCTTGTTGACGGCTTTGTTTCAATGTTCGGGTCCACCACTTCCTCTGAGCGCCTGCTTCCAACCATCATTTTCAGCCAATCAACCAGATTTACCTGCAAAGCATTATATGGTTTATGTTCAACAAGACTACGAATAGATATCATAAACTACATTTTCTAAAAAGGGTCCATCAGATTACAATGTACACAAGACCTGCCTAGAAGCACATAAATGATTGAAAAAGAAAACTGCAATTAAAAATGAAGTAGAGCGAATCTGCAAAGAGCATTTATTAGATAAATTTACGAGCATATGGAACCTATGGGGCATAAGAAATGGATATATCCATAGAAACTTCTTAACATTACCTATAAAACAGATATACCCACGTCTGAAAGTACAAATATATTTTTTTTTCTTGAAAGTACAAATATATGGAAGGATAAATCATAAACCATTTGAACAGTCTAATCTATTTCAGAGACTATACTATGAATCACATTAACGGTTCTATAAAAATGGTAAAACAAATCCATTTTAAATGATAACTAGTACAAAAGGAAAATTGTGTCTGGGAAGCCTTGAAACTACAGATATGTTGATGGATGTGCCAAAAATATCATGGATGTTCTACTCTCTCTCTCTCTCTTGAAAGTACAAATATATGGAAGGATAAATCAATGTTATTAAAGGCGATAGGCGCATCAAGGCGCCAAGGTCTCCTGGGGCCTAGGCTCAAGGCACAAAGTGAAGCGCAGGCTTCACCAAAGTGAGGCGCACCTTGTACGGGAAAAAAATAAATAATTTAATTTAAGTAAATAATTTAGAGTTCAACATAAACAAAATGAAATGTTAAACATTTAGTGTTTTTTAGAGATTAGGATTTAGGACTAATTTTTCTTCTATCATTGATTTGGGGTTGAATGCCCAATGTATTGGCATCTGTAATAAGAGTAGGGATTTTTTGTAGCTGCACCATATTAAATCAATGGTTAGATTTTAAACAAAACCAATTAAGGCAACAATAAAAAAAAGCCCTCAAAACTCAAGTTTTGGGCCAATCAAGTGCCTTATCACAGTTGTCTGGTCTGGAACACTACAAGGCACAAACCTTGGGCCTGGATGAGACTTGGGCCTAGGCGCGCCTTATTGAAGTTGCCTAGCCTGGAACACTACAAGGCGCAAACCTTGGGCTTGGATGGGACTTGGGCCTAGGAGCACGCCTAGGCGCGCCTTTAATAACACCGGGATAAATCATAAACCATTTGAACATTCTAATCTATTTTCAGAGACTGTAGTATGAATCATATTAATGGTTCTATAAAAATGGTAAAACAAATCCATTTTAAATGATAACTAGTACAAAAGGAAAATTGTGTCTGGGAAGCCTTGAAACTACAGGTATGTTGATGGATGCACCAAAAATATCATGAATGTTCTCTCTCTCTCTCTCTCTCCCCTTCCTTTTTTATTTTTGTTTTTTACAGTGATAGTATCCAAATAGCTGTCAACAGAAAAGGCTTAGTAACTAATGTTAAACAAACGAATAAATCATCAAGAGTGGTGATAAAGCAAAATTACATTATAACATAGATTGTTCTCAATAGATTATAATTTATAATGACAGCAAATCCAAATTCCAGATGAAAAGTAATTTTTTAACCAAATTCAAACTATGTTAGTGCCTACAAACATTTTCCCAGCAGTGAGACATCTTTATAACATTTAAGAGATTCTTGTATTGAATTGTAATAATTGATTACCTCTTGCGCAGCACGACCATAGTCCACCGGATCTCGTCCTGTAATGGCTTCCAGAAGCACAACACCAAAGCTATAAACATCACTCTTTTCATTCAAAAGGCCGCTATTTGCATATTCGGGAGCCACATATCTGCATAATTTTTTAGGAAAGAAAAAGAACATGAAATATGATAGTGCATAATTATAGAGAATATTCACAAATTCCACCAATAAGGAGACAAGAAAAGAACCAAAGCAAAAAATATATAAAAAAGAAAGGTGACTCAAGTTGGGATTGCAACTTAGCATATGCTAGAGAGAATATGAAAGAAAATACTAACCCAAAGGTTCCCATAACCCTAGTTGTGATGTGACTTTTTCCGGCACCAAGTAGCTTGGCCAGGCCAAAATCAGAAACCTTGGCATTGAAGTCATCATCAATCAATATATTGCTTGACTTAATATCTCGGTGCACCACTTTTGGCTCGATTGCTTCATGCAAGTAGCCAAGACTGCAAAAAAATCCGACAGATATACTGAGATCTACAATGATGGAAATAAAAGATTACAAATCAATTAACTTACGCTTTAGCCGTGCCAAGGAGAACCTTCATCCTGGCCTCCCACGTAAGATGTCCATGTTGGCGCATAGCTCCATGAAGCCATTGTTCCAAGTTGCCATTGTTGACGTATTCGTAGACTAACAACCTGAAATATTTGAATATGTGAGACAAATGCTGTTTCTTATATCTTACATTTCAGTAATGCTCCATTTGTTTCGGTGGAATACATTTCTGGAAAACGTTTTCCTCAGTTTTTTAGTATTTGACATGATGGAAAATGAAAGTCGATGGAAAACAAGCTTATTTGCGCGGAAAACATTTTATACTTTTGATGGTGGAAATGTTTTTCAAACAAAAGTCGTACCAATGCTACCACCACCATCATCACCTCCACCACCACACCACACCACAACCACCGCCACCCCACAACCACAACCACAACCACAACCACCGTTAACCCTCAACCACCATCTTACCTCCACCTCCACAGCCCCACCATCACCACCCACCCCACCTCACTACTGACACAACCACTAGCATATTAGTCTCAAGTTTGCAACCAAACATAGAAAAATGTTTCCGGCGAAGAATATTTTCTGAACAAAAATTTCATAGAAAATGTATTCTGTTGGCAAATGTATTCCATTGAAACATTCGCAATAAAATTAATCCAGCTCTTAGAACCAGCACTATCATGCCACTGCACATAATTTTAAGATCATAGAGGATTCTTTCCTTCATGACTTTGCTTTTTTAACACTTTTCTTGGATTTGGATTCAAACAGAAAAATATTCAAGACTTCTAACATACTCAAAATGAGAGTGGTACCTATGAGTTCCTTCCATGCAATAGCCCAAAAGTCGAACCAGATTTTTATGACGCACATGGCCAATAGCTTCAACTTCCACTCTAAATTCCTTCTCTGCCTGGCCCCTAAAAGGAAAAAATTTAAACTTTCAACTGCAGATGAACTGAAAATATCGAAAGGAAATAAATCACATAAAGATGTGAAATCAACAAAGCGATTTTCAAGCATACAGATTGTTCAGAAGTCTTTTGACTGCCACTGGACTCCCATTAATCAAACATCCCCTATAAACAACTCCATATCCACCCTCGCCAATAACATTCTCCTTTGAAAACCGGTTTGTTGCAAGTTCGAGATCCCTCAATGTAAACCAGTGACCCCACCCCAAATGAGAGAATTCAGGCAGTCCAGTTAGAGGAGAAGAGGCGGTTATTGGATGTGAAGAAGAAGGTTTATACGCACCAAAGTTGCCCGAGCTCACTTCTCCTGATTGAGACCCTCCACCATCTTTATCCAAATTACGAAACGAACCTGACTGACTACTATTATCTCCATTTTTCGTTTTCCCCATACCTAGATGAACAATAACCTTATCCGATTCTTTATCACTGGATTTTTCGTGAATGGTGAGAAGAATCCCATCACGTGGAGCAAATTCATCCACACAGACTTGCTCCACGCGTACTTCTTTAATTTCCTTGGAAACAGTTGGGATTTGGCTAATGGGAATATTGTCTTGAGCTTTCCTAGATTTCTTCCGCGAAGTAAGATAAAAGGTTAATGCAAAGAGGATAACTATAATAAATAACCCAACAAAGATCCCAATCAATTCCCAGACTTTGAGACCAAAAATGGTAGTTCTTTTGGATAATCCTGTATTCAGATCAGTAGTCATCCTTTTGGTGTCAAAATACCTACAAAATGAAATAAGAAAGATAGTTATGCAACTTTGTAATCTTCTCTCTTTTTCAATGATAGGTGAAATTTTTTGCATGAATAGTATTACAATTATTTTCTTGCCATCACACTATATCCCCTCCTAATATGTAGTTTGTCATCTGATAAATTTTCATTCATGGCACTAGGGATACAAAAGTTCACTATTACCTTTCAAAGACAACAAATTGGAGAAGAAACTATATATTTAAAAATAAAAATGTAAAAACATGCAGACCAAATAAATGCACAATGGGATGCAACAAGAAACAACATCAAAATAGGAAGAAAATTGGGGAAATAATAAGAAGAAGAAAAAAAAAGATGAAAAAGAAAATGCATTTCAAGAACTCTACAGAAAGATCAGAGAACATAATGGGGATCCAACAACATGAAAGCACTTTTCAGTTTCCCATACAAATATTCACCAACATAAAACAAGAACTTTCCATCGACCACAATCTCTAAATGATCTAATAAATTTTATGAAAAGACAGAGACAATGTTACAATGTTTACCTCTCTGAGACACAATTGACAAGAACAACCTTTAGATGCCAGATCTCACAAAACCCATCACCATACCCTCTCTACAGACATTGAAGAAGCCATCAATCAGATCTCTGAAAACAAGATCACATATCAAGACACCAAAATCAACCCAAGTTCAGAAAACCAGTTATATATCCAATTTGGTTGGATTTACTATCTGGGTCTCTCTGTAGGAGCAAATGTGAGTCTAAATCTAAGTTGAAAATGTACTTTCGGCTTAAAAGCCCTAACCCAGAAACAAGAACCAGAAATGCTGTACTGGCAGAGAGAGGATGGTAAAAGAGAAAAGTGGGGATAATAAGAACCAATGATGGGTTTATCAGTGGTAGGTGATGAGAAAATGCATCACAAACAGTGAAGAGAGAAGTAGAATTGGAAGGTACTGAACTCTTTTTGTGAGATTTTTCTTTGGGTTCTTGTGAAGATGACTGATTATCAAAAATTCACTCTTGATAATCAAATATATAAACATTGTGCTAAAAACTGTAAAAACTTTTTATTCTTTTCTTTTCTTGGGGCTTTTCTTGTACTGTTGTTTTGTTCGTTCATATGGTTTCATTATTTAATTGTGGGTAAAATATTAATAAATTTTAAAATGTAATCTTATCAATTATAGCTTCTTTTTTTTTTTTTTTAAATTTAAAAGTTTTATTAAAGTAAAAATTATATAAAATGATAATTATTTACATATTTGGGTTTGATTTTTTAGAGATAAAGGTGAATTTCTCTAAATATAAATTTACAAACAAATCTCACATTACGAATAAAAATGTAACACACTAAAAAATTATTTGGTACATTTTTTTTTCAAATGTAACAATGTAACACTACAAAAAAAACTTATTACTGTACTTTTTCCAAACGTAACACTCTAATATAACACACAAATACTAAAAAAAATTTAATGTACCTTTTCTAAACGAAACACCCACAATTCAAAATTATACATTTATTCAAAACTTACAAAGAAATTTATGTACCCCTTTTGGAATAGTTTGAAGAATCTCACATCCTTTTTTAGGAGTGTTACATTGGAGTGCTACGTTTGAGAAAAATACACAAAGAAATTTTTGTGTGTTATATTAGAGTGTTATGCTAAAAAGTTTTTTTCGAGTGTTTTATTGAAGTATTACATTTGGAAAAAAGTACACTAAATTTTTTTTTTAAGTGTTTTGAATGTTACGTTTGAATATTATATTGGAGTGTTACAATTTGAAATTATACATTTGTCCAAAGTTTACTAAGAGGTTTTTGTATTCATTTTGGTATGTTTGAAGAATCCACATCCTTTTGAAATGTTTGAAGGATCTCATATTTCAAGTCATTTTTGTACTCATTTTGAAATGTTTTCCAAATAACAATGATTCTCGTATAAAAATTCATTCCAAATTTGATTTTCATAAATTGTGTACATTACCTTTCTAGCACAAAAAAAAAAAAAAAAAAAAAAGGTATAATTGTAAATCTAAGTTTTAAATAATATATTAAATCTACTTTTTCAAAATTAATGAGACTAATTGGTCTATAAGAAAATCTTTGGGACTAAATGAATCATCATTCTTCAAAATAAGATTTATAGGTAAATTTTCCTTTAACTATTAACTTTTTGTAATTTTGTTGGTCATCAATATTATCTATATACTCCCTCCGTCTTAAAATAATAATTCTTTTTAAAAAATTTAATTATTTTTTATAGTACAATTATTATATTTTAAAAATATTTAAAAATTTTAAAATTACTATTTGATGGTATATTTTTTTGAAAATATCAATTGTCATAATTGTATCTTTTGTGTTGTTAATAAATTTAAGAGAAGAATAAAATATAAAATTTATATTATTTTAGTCTTTAATTTCTTTTAAAAAATTAATATTTTGAAATAATAAAAAATTAAATAAAAAATTAATATTTTAAGACGGAGGAAGTAACAAAAATGAGTTGATGATTGTGATGGTGAAGGCATAGAAACAAACCCAAGTGAGAACAAAGAAAATTATTTGGTATTCCTAAGGCATCATGTGAAATATTTCTCACCAATTATAATACATCATTTTTTTGTTATTTTTTAATTATTTAACATAAAATGGTGAGTTTTATATCCTTCATCAATCACAACGTGCCCCAGGGGCACTAAATAACTTCTCAGAGAGAACAGAAGTGAAAACAGAAACAGTTGTATTGGAGCTGCTTTGGAGGGTCAAACAATGACTATTAACACTAGGCTGAGTGATTTAAATATGAAAATGAAAAATTATGAGATGTGATTTTCGGAAATTTATTTTAAATTTAATTTAAAACTATAAATGAGTTTCTTGAAAAAAATAAAAAATAAAAAATAAAAAATACTTGTCATTCTTAAGTAGTTTTATTATTTTTGGAGACAAAAATAATTTTAAAAAATTTAGAAATATTTTTTATATTTATTTTTGTCAAACTAATTCTATTTTTTAAAAAGAATTTCTTTTTATTTCTTACTAAAATTTGTAAAATTTGATGGAAAATAAATTGATTGGTTAAAAATTTTGAAAGGAAAGTGACGTAGGAGAAAAAGGGTCCCACATACTCTTTTTACATTTTATTATTTAAATTAATAAATATTTAATACATATTTAGTCTCGTTTTTACTTGTTTATTATACACATTAAGGCCTAATTTAACATTCAATTAAAAATGTTAGATTTTTAATTTTTAGTATTTTTTTAAGTAAATTGTTGAAAAGTCTAACTTAACAAGGGTATAAGGCATTAGGTCCGTGAATAATTTTCATTAGTAAAAGGTCCTTCCTTTGTGAAATAGTTTGGTGAGAAGTCTTTTTTTATTTTGGGAGGATATTTCGTTTTCAATTTTACATTTTAATTTATCTGTTGACTTTTTTTATCTGTTGACTTTTTCTTTGACTATCTGTTCAAATTTATATTTATCTGTTCAAATTTTTGGACTATCTGTTCAATTTTTTCTCTCTTATCTGTCCAAATTTTGTTATTTGTTCAATTTTTTCCTTTGAATTCGATCTGTCTAAATTCTATATGTTCAGTTTGATTTTTTCTATCTATTGAAATATGCAGCTAAACAAAATCATAACTGTTGAACCTAAATTTTACTATTTGTTGAAATTTACCATCTGATCTGTTAAATTTTTACATCTTTGTTTTCTCTCTCTATCTCTATTTGTTGAATTCTTTTCCTATCTATTGAAATTCTATCAATTTTATCTGTTGAAATTTTGTTACTCTTTCTCTCTCTATCTTAATCTCTTTATACATACAGATATTATTCAATTCAATATGGCTTCATTATCTGATCAACTCATATCACAAAAATCAAAAAATAAAAAATCATCATCATCATCATCATCATCATCATCATCATCATCATCACAAATAAAAAACCTTCAAGCTTAACTCAAATAAAAAAAATTACACAGATCAGTTTGAGATCATCAACATCATAAATCATCATCAAATTGACCACAAATCTAAATTTACCACAGATCTAGGTTATCAACATCACCATCATCATCACAAATCATTATCTAAACTCCGCTCCACAAAGATTAAAATTATGGAAACCCTAAACCAGTAAACATACATAAGATATATATATATAGAGAGAGAGAGAGAGAGAGAGAGAGAAAGATATAAAGAAACAAAGAGGTTAGTGCTAGAGATTTTGCATTTTTCCGGCGAGTCTTGGATCTACAACAAATCCAACAGATTCGAAGCCCTCACATCACGAATTTGGCGACTAAGATGTCTTTGATCGAAGTGGAGGTTGGTCGGTTCCTCATTGTCAGTCTTGATCTCAAATAGTAAAAACAAGGATCCTTACGAGCTTAAAAACTAGAAAAATCAACTAGTACATTAGATTCTCCCAAATAAAAGCACAAAATTCCAAAGAATCACATAGATAAACCTCCATAGAACATTGAAAACCTTAAAAAATAAGAGAGAGAAAGAGAAAGAAAGATTGATCGAAGCCTAATTGGCAGATTAAAACGAAAAGTACTTTAATCCGGAAGGCTTGACTGTATGATTCCAATGGCCAAGTCATTAGAAACGGTTAAGCAAGATCGATTAGCGAAGATCGAAATGAATGCACTAATGTGGCCCCATATCTGTTAAGAGGAAGAGAGAGAGAGCGATAGAAAGAGAGAGTTGGGTACGAAGTGGAGTGGTGGCAACGGCGAGACAGTAGAGGAAAAGAGACGGAAACGGTGGAAGAGGCGAGACGGTGATAGTAGATGAGGCAATGACGAAACGACTATGGCGAAAGAGAGAGAGAGAAAGTATTTGGTTTGGTTACACGGAGGGTCTGTTTGTTTGGATGGACAGGATAATGGGGGATTGGAATCCATTGGATTGTAATCTTAGGATTCATAGTCCTGGGACTATTTAGTTGGATAGGATATGTATTCTATGTTTGTTTAGTCATGGGATTAGATGTTAGAAAGGACTATTCGGTTGGATAGGATATGAATCCTATATTTGTTTAGGATATTATAGAGAAGGATAAATGCTCAAATGACTATTTTACCCTTTTCAATTATTTACTAAGTAATAGCAATATTAAACATATCTTTAATATTTTAATTATTTTTAGCTAGATTAAATAAAAATTTATTTTATTTTATTTTTTACACAATTAAATAAATAAAATATCAATAAAAATATATGTTATTTTTAATTAAAATTTTAAATAAATTTATTTTAAAAATAATAATAATTAAATAATGAAATTAAATAAAACATCTATTAAAATTTAAATAATGAAATTAAATAAAATATAAACAAAATTTTAAAATAAAACATCAATAAATATCTATAAAAAATTATTTTAAAAAATTAAATACATAAAACATCAATAAAAATTAGATAAAATTACTTTATTTTTAAATTGAGACATATAAATTTTATTGAATCTTACTAAATATAATACATAATTAAATAGTAGAAAGTCAAAATGGTCATTTCACTACCTAATCCCATATCCCCCCTTATCTCCACATCTGTGTCTCACCTCCCATGACAAACAATAGTCCAATACATTTGGGACTAAAATAGTCCGGAG
The DNA here is from genome assembly GCA_036172215.1 of Camellia granthamiana. NCBI lineage: Eukaryota > Viridiplantae > Streptophyta > Magnoliopsida > Ericales > Theaceae > Camellia > Camellia granthamiana. Next base: position 101,015,922 of record CM069908.1, on the reverse strand, counting down.
CAAAATTGGAAAACCAAACAACGGATATAAATCATATCCCATTCTCTAATCCTATCCCACTTTTCAATCTCTTCAAACAAACAACACCGGATAGTATATATCGTATATATATAGAAGGATAGTTTGGTCATTTTATAAGAACTTGTCCTTATAGACAAAGTGTTTTAGAATGTGGACCTTAGACAAATAAAATTAAAAATTAGATTTTTGAACAAAGCGCCCCTTTTTTTGGGTCCAGTGTAGAAGAATATAAAAGGTAAAAAAAATTTACAATAATTTATTAAAAAAAAAAAATCCAGCTAACATTTATTTAATTAAGAGTTAGTTTGAGAATTGACATTTTAATTTTTAATTTTACATTTTACAAAAAGACGTAAAAAAATGTAAAGAGAATGAATTTATTTTTTCTATTGGCTTATTAACTGTTCAGCGTGTTCCCAAACATTCTCTAAAGTAGAGCAACTTTGTTTGGTTTAACAATTTTCAAAAGGTTTTGGCTTCCCTCCAATCTGTCATCGGATTGGAGGGTACTGTTTGGCTCATAAGAGTTCACTATGGGTTTTATTGTAATAATCTGAATCGTTCAATGTGTATAATCGTTAAGTACTATATATTCGTAAAAAATCACATTGATCGGATATCGATAGTTACATGATCAAATCAGTTTTGTATAAAAAACATGGACAATAAAAAATAAACGATTGACAGAAATCTGATCTGATGAAATAACTATCGATATCCGATCAAAGTAATTTTTTTTCAAGTATATAGTACTCGACGAGTTCTACACATTGAAGATTCAGATTATTGAAACGAAACTCATAGTGACCCCCACAGGACCAACAGTACCCTCCAATCTGATTATGGACTGGAGGGAACCCAATCCCTTTTCAAAACAATTTTTGAGTTTTCAATTTAATTTGTATTTTTTGGTTTTTAGCAATTTTTTATAATATTTTAATCAATTTTATTTTTTTACTTTTTCGATCCATTTAACCTAAATATATTTGAAAATACAAAATTTGTCAAAATAATCTTTTAGAAATTCACTAAATACAAAAAAATAAAAAAATTAGTATATTTTCGTTTTTTAATTAGATTTGTTTATAAATATTTTAATTTTTAAGTACATTAAAATTAGTGATATTTAAAAAAAAATTGACTAAAATATAAAAAGTTCACTAAAAATAACAAAATACATAAAATAAAAAACTCAAAAACTATTTTTAAAAACTCAAAACCAACTACATTTTTAATTTTTATTTAAAAATTAAAAAAGAGTCCATAAAAAATTATTAAAAAGTCAATTCCAAACGTACAAAGACATTTTAACATCTAAGCAAAGATTTTGATGCATATCTATATCTATACTATTAATAAAAGAAACACTTTAGTTGGCGTCCTGAAACCATCCTCCACTTTAATGCCGAGTGTCCATTTTGTCATTAAAAAAAACAAACTATTAGACAAATAATAGACACAAAACTCGAACTATGGACAAATAATATAATAAACAAGACTTTTATCACTTAAATTAAACATAATATACGTAATAAATTATTTATTTTATTTTTACTTATTTAAATTGGCCGTGTGCTAGTATTATATACTACATACCATAACACTTGCAAAGTAACTAAAGGTAAACTGGGGCTGTTTGGGTTCTCATTTTTTTGAGTTCATCAGCTAAAAATCCTACATTTTCTATTCTTTCTTTCTTTCTTTATTTTATTTTATTTATTTTTTATGGTCATCAGGGTCAAATGCTTTTAGCATCTGTCATAGGTTCTAGCATTTTGGAAGGATGGAATGAATGGTGATGTAAAATACGAATTGATTTGGGTGGAGGATTTAATTAATCAAAATTGGAATTTTGTAAAGATAGAGTATTGCACATCCATTAAAAAGGCACATTTTGTAATCAAATTATTTTAATGTAGTGTTAATTAAGTAATCGTTTTAATTATGATCCAAAGTGATATTGAGATACACCTATGTAGTGTTTGATCATTAGCCAAAATGATTTTTGTTATGAACCAAAATGGTGAAATGAGTTTTTTTATTTTGAGTTTTTCCCTCTTTAATGCCTTTACTTATCAATGCAGCAATGGCATTATAATTTACATTTTTTGTTTTCTTTCCAGTACATCATTTAAACCAAACAAAATAACAGAAATTATTTCCTTCAATTTATTTATTTCATTTCAAATCCTTTCCTTTTATTTCATTATAAAATTTTCCAAATGGATGTGATTCCAAACACACTGCAAGTCATTCCCACTCTCCTTTCCAAACATGTCATCTCAATTCGTAAATTCTTTCTCAGGTTAAAAATGTTCAGTTCAGTAGATCAGTCCATGACATTGGGGAACCTTCTCTCTTCAGTGGTGGCCTGCGTGGATGCCACATCCTGCAATCCAAACTAGATTATTTCTTCATACTAAGTCTCTGTTTGTTTCGGTGAAAATTTTTTATAATGAAAAATATTTTCTATGTTTGGTTGCGAAAGGATGCATTTGTCTAGACCTTGAGGTAGGAGGTTGGAAATCAAGTCGAGACGGGTTTCCATTGAAGAGGAAGGAAACCACAATGTCAAGATACCATTCAAGAACTGCAATTCCTACAACATTGTTAATACTAAAGCGGTTTGGGTGAGAAAACTTGACTTGATTTAACATATTTATTTAGTTTTTTTTTATTGTCTTTTTTCCTCTCTTTTTTTGGTTTTCTGATTGTTTTTCTTTTTGGGTTGTTTTGTGTGTACTTGTTAGTTTTTCTTTCGTGCTTCATTTTTTTTTTTCTTAAAAAAAAAATGAAAAAAAAGGAAAAATGTAAAAAGATTTTTTTAGTATGGTTTTGCAAGTTTGAAATTTTTGAAAAGTTCTTGGTGCATATTAGAATTGATGAGAATATCTATTACTTGTTAATATGTGTGTGCTATCTATGGTCGTTACTCATTTCGGAGTGTGTGTATTTTGATTAGTATGTGTTGGCTACATATTTTGTATAAGCCAATTACAATTCAACGCGTGGCAAAATAAGGGCAATACGGGAAAACTATTCAAGTTTTCGATCATGATCGTACACGTGGAAGGTAGTATTGGTTCTTACAAGATCTGTGTAGCACTAGATCAGCAAAGGGATGCAAAGTGATGTGGCTTCAACGGTTACTCATATTCAAATTCAAAATCAGGAGAGAAGCCTAACTGCAAATGATGGCATAGTGGAGTTAAGTATAAGGCAACATGATTAGTGATCGTGGAGAAACGATTCGATGGTTAGAAGTGCAGTTCGATGGTCATCCTTGAAAAGTATAAATAGCAAAGAAGGTCCCAGAAAAAAGCCCAGACTCAAATCCAAAAAATCAGTTTTATTCTACTTTATTTCTTTTCCAGTTTTACATTTCCTGTTCTTTACATTTCTGTACTTTAAAATTCATGTACTGCACTTCGTTCATAGGAGTAGTTTCAAGTAGATTGTTGCTGTAAACCTCTACGAGGCTGAGTTGGATCATTGTAAGTTTTTATTTTAATGAAATGCTTCAATTGTTCTTCATTTGATTGTTATTTGTTTAATTCTCTTAAATCAAGCCACTAATAAAAGTCTTCTTCATTGAGGCTGAAAGAACTAAAACACGATCGTCTGATAATTGGTTGGCAATTAATTTTCTATAAGGACTGGTTGATCCTTACTGGCACGCTCACAATTACAATAATAACCTTCGAAAGCCAAAAGGCCAACAGTATGTCTCATTTTCTATACACTCTTGGATTAGTAAATATCGGACTCTTATGCATAAGTGATCGAATTTCTCTATGGACTTCTAGCATTTTGTCTTTTACATTTCTAGAGGAATTGACTTATACTAGCAAATCATGAGTGATGTTGAGTCTTTTAACTACCATCATTCTTTTTGCATCTCTACGGCTTTTCCTTCAGTTCTTTGTAGTCAAGGCACGAGGAAAAGGCTACCTTAAAGTCACCAATTAGGCTATCCTTATTTTGTCCATACTTTTCTGGTTCGATTTCCATACTCTTGAGTGTGAAAGCCACCAATGAGTGTGCAAAAGAAGGAAAAAAAATTAATAATAATAATAATAATAATAATAATAATAATAATAATATGATTCATTGATTGAGGGGCAGCCTCCGTATTTACTCAACAAATACCCCTTGATTCTTAGTAGTTTGACTTTCCTAAATTGTGGTTAGATTCTCTTGCCGGAGGTTCAGCTATCAGATTACTACTAGGATTTGAATCTAGTGTTTGGCGAACTCCAAGAGCCACACACATACGTTTATCATGGGATCTATGCTTTTCACATGTTGCATCACATTCTTTCAGCTCGCGGGGGTCTAGGGGCAGCACCCTCAAAGCAAAAAATACAGTTGAAGTTATTTGACTGCTCGAATGGTCATTTGTGCACTCGAGCGGTGAATGGCATCATCTAGTACTTTTGCAGAGCGTCTAAACTTCTGAGAGCATCTTATATGCGCTTGAGCGGTGGAGTTTTGGCTCGAGCGATGGGCATGCATTTTAATGAGTTTGCTCGAGTGATCAGCTTTTATGTTTCGCATTGCCTTTAGTCACACCGCTTGAGCGGTCTGCGGGATCTTGTTTTCTATAAAGTACACTCTTCGTTGTTTTTAGGTATTGAGCCGTTCAAATTTTCAGAGAGGAAGAATAAACAAAGTATTTTATATTAGAGGGTGCTTTATGAGTGTTTTCTTGATGATTTAAAAGTGATCAATGGATCCGTGAACTTCATATCAACATCATCAAGGGTTTGTTTATTTTCTTTTATTCACAAGAGAGAAAGTTGTTCTTCGGTGGATTCGGGGGAACTTGAGCCTGAAGCTTTGGTGGATTTCGGAGTGGTTCATCATCGTGGATTCGACATCAACGTTGAGGATTCAACGTTGGACAAGACAATTCCGAGGTGAAGACAGTGTTGGAAGAGGCACATTGGGGTCAGTTCATTTCGAGCATGGATTCGCTAGGTAATTGAGAGTACACTTATATAATTCTTTTTTGCTTTCTTAATGGATTGTTTTGTGGTTTTGACCCATAGTTTTTATTACTCTAATTGTGGTTTTTCCACGTTAAATTATTGTGTTGATTTGTCTTTGATTGTTTGATTAAGATTGTTATTCGTTATTTAAAATTGAAACATAATTACAAACCAATATTTCATGAATTTTTAGATTTTTCAAGTTTTATCGTTCCAAGCAAATATATGTGTTTGAGAGAAAATATAGAGACACAATTCACAACTTGTTAGTTGTATGAACCAGAGGCGATTTGAACATAGAAACTTAATCTTAAACGGTTTTACCACCCAAAGCTTAACCAAGCAACTGATGGCTTATACAAATTCTAAAAGCAGAACCTTTTCCCATTATTTCCTTGTTTCTAGTGTTCAAGAAAAATTACATGTTTGAAGCAATAAATCAAGTATATAAATTCTATATGTGAATTGATGTGACCATGATTACACCCCTCTATGAAATTGTCTCTGGAAGTCGGAGGAGCTCCACACCCATACCCTAAATCTCTCCTGCTCCCTCCTTAATCAAATCAATCGTTGGCACTGTGAGCCACCATGGCCTATGAATCATCATCAATGGCTCTCTCTCACCACCGTCTTGTCGTTAATAGTGGCCATCATCTCCACCTCTATACCTATTTGTTATCAATGGTGGAATTGAAATTGTTGTAGATATGAAAACTGATGATCATGGACGTTGATGAGTTTGGTGGTGGTTGTGGAGAAGAACATGGTTGTGGGGTGGAGATTGGGTACTGATTTGGTGGCAGTGAGGCAAAAGTGGTAGAGTTTTGATAGGTTATGGTGGACTGTTTGAGTGACGAGAGAAATAGTTGATGGTGAGTTGTAGCTTTGGGAAGAAGAATGTATTAGGGGGTGTAGTTACTGAGGATAATTATGTAAGGGTGATAAAGTAATTTTACATTTTTTGTTAACTTAGTTAAAAGGCAAACACTAACAAGCGGTGTAGTGTAATTTTCAAAAGATGGAAAGAGAATCTGTATTAAATCCAAACCTCAAGAGGTGTCAATGTAATTTTTGTGTTGAGTTTTTATTAGACACTTGTGAAATTAAAATCAATTAGTTTTGTGTGACTTAAAAAATGCTCTTCTAAAGCCAAAATGACATAATTTTATAGTGATTAACAAAAATTTTCTAACTATTATAACTTATTATAATAAATTAAAATTTTAGAGATAAAAATTTTAAAAAATATATTTTTAACGAACAAAATATTTTAATAGTCAAAAGTTTCATCGTATTTTTAGTGACTTAAGTTAGACATTAGAAATCCTTACATTTTATTATGTGTCATTTTGATCCTACTTTCAATTAGCTGAACTTTGGCAATTGATTTTATATTCTGTGTCAATTTGGTATAATTGATAATGTCATTAGGACTTTTTTCTTGAAAAATAATCACTGAATTGATTGAAATTATTTTATTGAATTGATCAAATTTATAATTTTGTCCCAAAAAACATGACACATGCCATTTATGTACATATTTTTATAGAATAATGCTAACAACTGCATCCAATTAGACCAAATTTAGACAGTCAAAATCAAGCTAATTAAAATGACAAACTAAAATGACACAAGAACTAAAGTACATAAACTACTAATAAGATTTGCTCTTGATTTTTTTTTTTTTTTTTGTAAATGTCAACAAATACAATAATCAATAATTATGAAATACACATTAAATCTACGGCCGTGAATTATAAAAAATAAAACAAAAAATGTGTCATAAAGTATTCCCTTACATTATATTTCAATTTTGGTGTTTGTGAAATCTTCAAAAATGTAAACCCAACCCCATTCAAGTGTATTATACTGAATCAATTGTTATCATTTAAAAAAAAAAAAAAAAAAATTACTAAAACACAGTGAAACGAAATTTATTTATAATTTTTTAAAAAAAATAAAAGTAATTGATTATAAATAAATTAGTGGGTACACTACACATAATTAATATCAAATATAAATGATTTTAATCAAATAATAAAAAAAGACAAAAAATGGATGTTATGCCTTGCACTTGCACACACAGGTGCTTGACACAGCAGCATCAATACGGCACCGCTTAATCTCACAGCAAGTCTGTTGTGCAGCAGGCACAACCATCCGATTTAGTGATAAACAAGTTTATTAGTTGTACAATATTTATAATACTGATTGTAAAATGTATTTAAAATGCAAAGGAAGAAAAAAATATTCCACTAATTTACATGTGGACAAACAAACTAGCACTGAACTTGAAATATCACAATACATGACTCTCTCTTACTTTCTTACTGTTTTTACTCCACGAGAATATTTGATAATATTCAATTGCATTGCAGCCACCCAGGCCTCTTCATCCTTGCTTTATCAATTTTTCTGATGGTACCCAGATCTAAATGATATGCAAACAATCCTCTTGAATACCAATCCATCAACAACTCACTATTTTGGATTTTCAAAAGCTTTACTTCAAAGTTCAAATAATATGGATCAATAACACTAAACACAAAAGGGTAACAATTCACATCCCAATCAAGGTTAACCTGGTATGTTTTCACCCATAACCAATTTTTAACATCCTCCAATTCCCATATATCAATTAATCTTGCATCCAAATAACCAAAAGATAATTTCACTCCCATCTTTAAGAGACACATCTTGTCGTGCATTTGCCGTGAGTGACATTCCTTCCCTGGATGAGGCATAAAACATAACTGATCAGTGCCCAAGTTAAACCTCATGATGGAGTTGTTGCAAGGACGAACGTTGTATTCATTTTCATATGTGTGTTTAACCATCCAATACAAATCTCTTTTTACAATTGTTGGGGTTGCAAAACACTTCGGCCAGTAAGAGACCGAATCAAGCTTTCTCCACAACTTATCCCCAATGGTAAGTATGTCATATTGAAAAGAATTAGCTTTCTGGTGCACAAGAAGAACTCGGGTTTCCATTGTCAGTGGATCGTAGAACACAGATCGTTTTGCAACTCTTTCAGAAGCAAAATATGGTATTGAAGTTAATGCCAACCACTTCTTACACACCCTTCGACATTCTAAAATACAATCAGTTGGGAGTCTACTGAGGATGTCAATGATGATTTCATCAGGAAGAAGTATAATAAACCCCTTCTCATGAAGAGTATCTGAACAGACTAGTTGACCCCAAAGATGTGGAATCCATGTCAACCATTGAACGACCATTGTATCTGAAGAAGTAAAAATACCAATCAAGCTTACCAAATAACATACTAATTTCATGATGGCAAGATGGAAAGAATCGAAGTTAAAAGCATTACAATAAGATTTATGAAACATTTACGAGTCACTTTAGTAAAGTAACATGATGCTCACATTAAAGCTTCTTAGTTTTGTTATGTTGCGGCAACGTACTAAAATAAATTTGACCATCTATAACAATTGGCTTATCCCACATAGCATCTTTAAGTTGGGAGCCTTAGATTTATTCACCTTGATTTTTATATATATATTTTTTGTTATAGAGTTCTTATATATGTAGTAGGGGGTATGCCCCTCATAATTTCTGTGTTCTTTTTATTTTCTACAAAATTCTCACTTAACAAGAAAAAAAAGCCTTGTGACATCGAGGAATGCATAGATATACACAAACACTAAAAAATAATGTGTCTAATGTGAAAATGCAAATGACAAAATTATACTACCTACCTGTATGTGAATTTGAATCACTGGATTTAGATAATCCTTTTTTTTTTGGTGATAAATATCACTGGATTTAGATAATCATGTGATTAAGCGCACATTTTCATAGTTGCCAACATGAACAAGACACCAGAAGATGAAATAGATCTAACAAAAGAATCTCATATTCGATTAAGCGTAGCAATCCACAGTTTGACAACAGAACAAGCCATCAAAAGATGAAATAGTTCTAATAAGAGAAGTGTAAGGTTGTTAAGATCTGGATCCTACATAGAATTGTTTTGGGGGTCTGCCGGATTGGATTGAGGATTCTAAAATGATAATAATAATAATAATAATTTTTATAAGTAATACTATCAAAATGTATATAGAATGACCCAAAAAAACATGGGAATGTAGCTCAAATGGTAGAGCTCTCATACTTGCTTCATAATTACTGAATTATAAAGTTTAGTAAATCCTTTCATTCTCACTTATAAGGAATTTAAATTACCATTCTAGATCTTTTCTTAACAAAGTGAACATAATAAAGAAATATATCAATTCAAGGTATCATTCAAACATTTTTTTTTCCAAAAAAAGGAATAAAAAACATAATAAAAGAAAATTCCAACACTTGCACAACATTCTCATTTTTTTCTTAATGAAAACAAGACAAACTAAACAAGGGAAGAACAAGTAGAAGACTAAAATAAATCATCATTGTCGCTGAAATTATCATCATTGCCGCAATCAACATTAATGTCATCACCACAATCATCATCATCACCCACGGTGTCATCCAACTCAAATTTTTTTTTTTTTTTTTTTGGGGGGGGGGGGGGGTGGTGGTGTTAAAATAACTGTTTTTGTATATAGTTGTGCTGAATTTTTTTTTTTGGTTAAAAGAACTATTTTTTTCAGCATAAGTTTAGGGAAAAAGAACCAAAGTAGTAGAGAAGGGGGGAAAAAAAAACAGTACACAGTCAGTCACATAAGAGGGATGCAGAAAAAATGAAGAAGAGGAGGAAGAAGCAGAAAAAAAATGAAGAAGAAAGAGTAAAGAACTAAAAAAAAAACAAAAAAAAACAAAACAAAAAAGAACACAGAACACAGTCGAACAGAGATAAGAGGAGGAGGAAAAAAGAAGTCAGAAGAAGAAAAATAGCAGATTCGAATTCGAATAGAGAGGAGGAGGAGGAGGAGGAGGAGGAGGAGAAGAAGAAGAAGAAGAAGAAGAGGAGTACCTGGTTCCAGCTCCAGCAAATCTGAATTTTGAGGTCCAATCTCTATTTCCCCAATATGTCTTGCCCTAATGGAATGTGCTCTTAAGCTTGGAGACATAAATTTTTTTAAAAATATTTAGGGGATAGTGTAGAAATTTTTTTATAAAAATTTTAATTTGTTTGATTGTATATTTTGAAAATAATTTTGAAATTTAGGGATTTGTTTGATTTGTGTCTCAAGATCCAATTTTTGAATTTTTTTTTTAAAATTTTGTTTGGTTTAAATATTTTGAAATTTTTTTTCATAATCACTTTCTTTCTCTTACTCATCAATCAATTACTTTTTCTCTCTCCTCTTTTCTTTTCAATCATTTTTTCTCTTATTCATATCTATTCAACTAAAACAAAATAAATCATTCCAAACTCCCAAACTTCAAAACTATTTTCAAAATGGGAGCAACTTGGCTCCAGTCCTTAATCGGACTGGACGGTACTGTTCGGCCTGTATGGGGCTCATCATGGGTCTTTTTTTGATAATCTGAACCATTCAATGTGTAAAATTCGTCGAGTACTATATGCTTGTAAAAAATCACGTTGATCATATATTATATAGTTATGTGATCAAATCAGTTTTATATAAAAAAAAATAGACGGTGAACAAATTAACGGTTGACAAAAAACTAATAAGATGAGATAGCTATTGATATCCGATTAATGTGATTTTTAAGAGGAATTAGTACTCGACGAGTTCTATACATTGAACGGTTCGAATTATCAAAAACGGAACCCGTACCACCGTCCAATCCGATTAAAGACTGGAGGCAAGCTGCTCACTTTCAAAATATACAACCTGAATAAACCAAAAAAATTTCTAAACTTTCTCTCTAATTTTTTTTTTTTTTTTTTGAAAATTTATCTCAAAATACAAACCAAACACACCTTAAGAGTTTGGGATGATTTGATATTTTGTTATAATTGAGTAGATGTGTGTAAGAGAAAAAGTGATTGAGAAGGAGAGAGGAGAAAAAAAAGTGATTGATTGATGTGTAAAAGAGATAGAGTGATTTTGGAAATTTTTTTTAAAAAATTGAACCAAACAAAATTTTGAATTTTTTTTTTAAAAAATTGTATTTTAAGATACAAACCAAAATCTTCCTTGTTTGGAAAGATACATTTTAGTAATTTTTTAATTTTTTTTTCTCTAAAATATGAGGTTAAAAATGTTAGTATGTTTGGGATATTTTTTTAGTTTTTTACGAAAAGATGTGCATAAAGTAAAAAAAAAAAATCTTTGATTTTTTGATATACGATGTTGGTTTTTTGATTTTTTTAGTGATTTTTTTTTTATTTTAGACCTTAAGATTGAGTTGCCAAACGACGCATCATAAGATGTATTTTCACTTTAAAACTAGCAAAATACCCTCTTAGACAAAATCAGTTGGAGTCGTGATCTCGTAAAGATCTTGTACAATCTTGTAATGATCATGTGCCGATCTTACTGTAAGTGCAATTCAAAATGCGAGTTGGATCGATTTGCGTATATTAGATCGAATGATTGAATCGCGATCTTAACAAACTTGAAGTGTACTAGTTGATTCAATGGTGAAATATTCATGGTGTAGTTGAGTGTTGATCCTACTCGGTCGTGCTACATGCATGTATTAATATATGTTATGATATTATTATTGACCTAATCCATTATATAAATTATAAATACCTAAAATCTTTAAAATTATGTCACATTATCTGTTGGTACACTAATTAGTATACTAATTTGTACATATAGCATTAAAAAGTGTAAAAAGTGTATTGATTTCAACAAAAGTACATTGAAGTTGGTGAAAAGTGTATTATATTTTACAAATATTTTGTCTTTTACTTGTGTTCTAGGCACACTTATTAGCAAGATTTTTATTAAAATATCTAAGTCAACATTTTATCTCATGTATTCTTTAATCATCAACTAATCATCTTGTTTACACATCATTGTGCATACAAAATGAATTTAGAAAGTGAGTTTGCATATCATTATTCTTATATAAAGTATAATTTTCACTAATGGGAAAATTATTTGAAAATCTCACTTTCGAAATTTATATACAATGAAATCCTTTTTTTAATTTTTTTATTATATATATATACATATAGATCGGTAATTAGTACTATTCATTTGAAACATTTTTAATGAGATCTTATTTAATGAGTACTGCTATTAGCACTTCATCAATTATTTTGAACCCTCAATTTTTTAGCTTTTTTTTTATTACAGTAATAACCTCAAATGAAATTATTAAAAAAGATATTAATAATTTTGGGACACCCTATCTCACAATTAAACTCACACACCCATTGCATCATGAGTTAGGGTTTATCAGAGCATTTACCTCCATCACCACCTGTAGCTTGCTTTTCGTGCTCTTTTCGGATACGATTAGCCCTACAGTTCGGACTCCCGTGGTTTTGAATTTGATTTCACAAGTGCAATGTGAAATAGATAAACACAAATGAGTCCAAATCCGACAAATCTTTTAAAAAAACGATTTTGAATCAAAAATGCTAAAAATGAACCGCTTTGCCAGATTACAGAGTCGCCACCTAAATATTTTTGGAAAATTTAGGAAACTTGTGACTCATGCCAAAGGCCATTAGTCCGTTATCACCAAGTGTCTCAGCTCGGGAACTTAGGTATGAGAGAGGAAGGTCATGAATTGAGCACCCACTCACCCGATCAGAGATCGGCTTCTACGAATCATGATGCGATTCTTATTTACATTACATGCTCTTGTTTCGATTATTTATGCTATTTTTACTAGGTGATGCACACAAGTATAGACCAATTCACAAAATTTGGAATGCATTGATTTTATGTTTGTTTTGAAAAAGTGTTTTGCATATGTGTCACTTGAAAAAGCAAGCTCGTATTTACATTAATCAAATTATTCCAACTTAAGTAAAAAAGCCTTCATCCACTAGCATTCAAACATGTATATCACTTAAGCACTTAGCCTCATGGTAAACATGCTTGACATGGCAATAATCGCACGCATGCAATATGCTAAAGCAAAAATTGCTTACCCCAAATATCCGAGGCGAGCCAAAAGAAAGAAAATAGTTAGAAAAAATGCATGATCCTAAACAATGCAACATGGCTAATGCAACACATACAACATGCAATTAATAGGCTCGGTTACTAGCATGGTATGTGAGTCAATTCAAGGCATGCGATAAAGCACGCATTCGAGTAAAGAATTTGAAATTGATGTTGGTAGTATGATGAGCCGAGCCCTAATGCATGCAAGCAAGACGAATGGATGCAAATCATGAAAAATATTAAGGAAAGATGATGCTCTATGCTACCCATCATAAGCGAGTAAATAGAAGGGAGAAAGAAATTGGAGTTGGAAGACATACACACATTATTACATGTTTTGCTCTCATGCAAGAGGTTCCGAATGTCCAAGTGTTCGAATTAAACTAACTATTACAAACCCGAATAGTGAATGAAGGACTATCTAATTTATTACAACAATACTGTCACAATAATCCAAGAAAATAAACCAATGATCGCGCACAATGTTCCTCAGAAACTGCTCTATCTACCTTCCTGGGAAACTGCCTTGTGTTCACCCTCAGCCACTTCTTTGTATTTCTCAAAACTGCTCTATGTACCATAGATTGGGGCCCGGCCGGCCCACAGTGAGACCTGACCGAGCCCAAGAAGATCCGGCTATGCCCTATTTTCTTGCAGAAAACTGTTTTTGTGCTCTGGGGTGAAATCAGTGCAAACAGAAAATTTCTAAGTTATGTTTGTCCTTTTTGCTCTTTTCTATCATAGAAGTACTCAAGAGAGGAGTGGGTTCGGTTCCCAAACCATCAATAGGCGCAAGTTGATTGCTTGATGGTTTTGAACATGATGGGACAAAAAGTTAATGAATGCAATGAAAAACACACCACATCTCTCTCTTATCATGAAGTTAGTTCAAGAAGGGAGGTAGACATGCCTTAAGAATCATCAAGCATCACAAATTAGTATGTCATGACTTTAGAAGCGTTGGATTCGGTATAACGTTCGATCGAATCCAACAAATTTTATTAATCTTCTTTATGTCGGTTGATCCAATTTTAAGCAGATTTTATTAGCCATTTTCAACTTACCTTTCCATTTCTTTATCTTTTATTCCATTTTGTCCGAGTGAGATTTAAGTCTACTAAGTCCAAAAGCAATGTAAATGAGCAAGTATTGACTTAACTCGGGAAATGAGCCGTTCAGACCCTTTTCTTCAAGGGAAAATTACAAAAGATGAGTCAAACTTATTTACGAGCAATAAGGGATTCAGAGTCAAACCCAAAATGAGCGATAATAACTAGTCAAACTCAAAAGAGCAATAATGACATAGCCAAACCCACAATGAGCGATAAGGACTCTAAACCCAAACTCGATCACAAGCTATAATGAAACCTTCTTTTGTGATTTCCAAGGGCCTAACTAGAAAGTTAGTCCCTTAGAAGTAAATACACTGGTGATAAAGAGGAGTGACAAACAAGAGAGAGTGTTTAGCATAAGAGAGATGTGATGTCTCGGTAATGAACCTTCGAAGAGATTAAACCATTAAGCATGGAAATGTCTCTTTTTTATGCTTGAACAACACCCTTTTGTTAAACATAACTCTTTAATCAAAAAAAAAAAAACAAAGAATGGGGGGAGGTTGCAGAGATGATTATGCAAAGTTGGTTTTTGCAAAAGTAGGACTCTTTACATGAAAACTAGATAAAAAAAGCTATCAACTCGAATGACCTGATATCTAAGGCCCAAACAACTGAAGCCATGAGGACTTACAACACAAGTATAATATTCAAAACATAAACTATTTAAATGAATTAAACAGCTCCTAAATAGCCCCTAAAATGTAAAAAATAGTAGCTAAAATCATGTTTAAAAGAGCATAAAAGATAGCCAAAAACAAGGAGATACAAAGCTAATAAGCAAGACTAAGGAGAGGTAGCTAATCCCTCTACTTTTGGGACTTCTAAACCATATTTTCTAGCCCTTTTAAACTTTGAAAATCAATATGTAAACCAAAGAAAAGAGTGGTAAAACAAAGGGGATGAGCTATGGGATAAGGTGCAAGAAAGGCTGTTAAGCCTCTCTACTTTTGGTAGCTCTTTAACCCCAAGTTTTAGCACTTGGAATAGATCCAAAATAGTATAAAAACACAAGAAAAAGATAGAAAAAGATTGAAATGAAAGCAAGGAAAAAGGTGGCAAGCTTATACCTCTTGAAGAGTGAAAGCTTTTATTGTAAACCAAACTCAATCCTAAGGCACTCTCAAGTTTGAATTATGGTTTTGAAGTCTCAACCAAGGCTCCAAGCTTAAACTCTAAGGGTGTATATGGTGTATGTATATGGTTCAAGGATGATATAAGAACACAAAGTTAGATTGCAAGGGAAGAAGGAGCTCTCAAAGGTGTTTTTGGTTCTTTAAAATTTTTCTAACCCTCAACACAGAGGCATCAGCTTGTATTTATAGAATTTGAGGTAAATAGGTCAAAAATATCTTCAAAAATAGACAGTTGGCGGATTCCCACCTAGAACAGTGTTTCTCGCCCAAAAGGCACGGGTGAGCTCTAATGGCCATGGCCGGCCCCAAATAAGGCACGACCGGGCCTCAATGTGGCTTGTTCCTCCATTTCAAGTTCAATGTAGGTTGGCACAGTGCTCAAAGATGAATTTCTAAGGTAAAAACAATGTGGGTATGGAAGGTTGGGATTGTTTAGAGCTCAAGACCAGATTCTTTCGTTAAGAATTCAAACCATTTATACAATGTAACTTTCATCATCGAGTGCTCAGAATAAAGTGCCCAAGTCTTGTGGGCGGTCAAAAATGGGGTGTCTACACCACCCATCCATCTTCCCCAAATCCCACCTTCAAAACATATCTGTAGACGTCCCCGAATGTCCCGGGAGGGAATCCCGTTTTGTTCATTGGGCTCACTACAGTTCAGACTCAAATGTCACAGTTCTGAATCTAATCCCGCAAAGTGCAATGCGAGACCGATAAATCACCAAAGAGTCCAAATTCGGCAAATCGTTTTGAAAAACTGATTTTTAGAAAGAAGTGCCAAACATGGATTGCTTTGCCAGATACAGAGTCGCCATCTAAATATTTTATTTTGGGGGAATTTAGGAAACCCTGACTCGTGCCTAAGGCCACGTGTCCGTCATCACCAAAATTGCCTCGGCTCGGGAACTTAGGTACGATTGGGGAAGGTCACTTCGTGAACACCCCCGCTCGCCCGATCAAAGATCAGCCTCTACTAACCATGATATCGAGTTTTGAAAACATTATGTACTTTTATTCCGATTATTAGCCTAGAATTACTATGTGGTGCACACAGCATACAAGTATAGATTGGATCGTTTGAGTTGGAACAAAACATTTCATGTTTGTTTTTTTGAAAGATGGTTTGATGGTGCTACTTGCAAGTAGGCTAAGACGTGGATTTGCCACCCTCAAGTGGGCTTAAGAAAATGATTTTGCCACTCTCAAGTGGGTTTAAAACTCTCAATTGGTAAATTGTTCCAATTCAAATAACCCAACCTCCACCCACAGGCATTCATGCAATTATATCACATAAGCATATAGCCTCATGGTAAGCATGCTATTATGGCAGTCACTCACACATATGCAAGGATGCTAAAGCATAAATACTTACCGAGTACTTCGAGCCAAAGAAAGAAGCTAATTAGAAATCATGCATGAATCCTAACTATGCTAAGAATGCCTAATGCAACACATGCAAAAATGCAACTAAGATAGGCTCGGCTATTCTAAAATGGCATGTGAAATGCAACAACTGATACACGTATTCAACTCGGAATTGAAATACAATGCAGTTAGTATGATGCGTCGAGCCTGGTGCATGCAATACAGATGAATGAATGCAAACATGCGAACATATAGATGCTAATTGAAACATGCCCTAAAACTAACCATCATAAGCTGGTAAATAAAAGGGAGAAAGACGTGGGGTTGGAAGACATACATCACACACACGCACACTTATTACAACCTTGCCCTCTCTCGGAGGGTCCGAATGAATAGTACAGAATAAACTAGCTAATCTAAGCTAATTAAACTAATTATTACACAACATTAATTAATTAACGAATTAACTAAATAAGCCATAAAATAGCATGCAAATCTAAATGCAATGGACTGCCTCAGCTTCGTTCCGAATGATAGGGATGCATGCATGCTCCAGTCGCCTTGTCGGGAAATCCTTCACGATGCCCCGATTTGCCTCTGTTTGCAATTGGTCCCAGAACACTGTACCAAGCTCCAGAAGGCTGCTGACTAGTTTTTGATGCTGGTTTCCGGTTTGCTGCAACAGAGAGCAAGAAAGGAGCATGGCAAAGTATTTTCAACATATGTGTGCACGACCACTCTCCCCGTCATTGCATAAGCTCTAGGGAGTGTAGTCCTCGATCCTCATGCCACCAATCATGCATCTCGATGCATGGTGGCTGAGGGGTCGGATTGCACGACTCGATGTAGAATGAATGCATATATAAACGCAATAAGGCCTAAACTCCATCATGGGTAATCCGGAGTGTCGACGACCGAGAATCGAGACACATTTTGTCACTTGGAGTACGAAACGCCCCTTGTTTCCCGTGTTTAGACTAAACCCTACTTCAAACACAATGCAATACACATGGCATGCATGAATGCAACTCTAACATTCAACCTAAACACAATGCCACTAAATGATGCAAACATGCAAATGATGACATGCAAACATGCTACTAGCATACACAATGCTATGAAATAATCAATGGCATACTCAATGCACATGAAAACTATATGGCATATGTAATGCACACATGGAGGCTAACAATGAAATGATCCAGGCATACACAATGCAATGGTCAATCATGCAACGACATGGACTAAATGACATATATAATGCAAGATGGACTTAAACTAAAATGAATGGGCCTCAGCCCCCCCTCAAATCAGTGGCCAAACATGATGGAATTAGGCAACAAAAACACATGCAAACATGCACAAATACAAGGGACCAAACCTAAGGCACCAAATGCAACTCCACCAAAGCATGGCAAGGGATGAAATATGGCATACAATCACATATTTTCCAGCTCTGAAATGACATAGAAGATGGTCCCGAATCATGTAAACACCTCACACAGTGCATGCTAGATGGCCTGGATACCGAAACTAGTGAAGTGCATTACACTAGAGGTACACAAAGCAATGCTCAAATGACCAAACCAGCCCCAAAAAGTCCCTATGCAGGTCCAAGACAGTGGAAAAATGGTCTAAAATGATGGCTCAAAATGCACGGGAATGAAACTCATGCAATGGCCCATAAATGAGGTATTTAAGCACGACTCTCAAACACATTTAAAGAGTGGAAAACATGAGAACATGGAAACCTTATATGCTCTGAAATACCATTTTTAATGATGCCAAAACATGTCAAGGGCCCAAACAACGCATGCTAGTGGACCCGATATGCAAAGCTAGTGAGCTTGATTGAACTATGACCATATACAACCATGCATGCATGACCCAAAACACTTCAAACAGAGCTAAGGCAGCCCAAAATATGAATAAAATTAGTTTGGATCATGGCCAAAATATGCTAGGAAAGGGGGCCAAAACATCATGCAATACAAACTAGTGAACCATGATTTACACTACAACCATATGAAGCACATGAGAGGCCACCAAACCAGTCAAAAATAGAATTATGGAATGTCAAATGAAGCCCAAAAACCCACTGAAACCTGACCAACACATGCAAGAATGATAGGCTCCTTTGATAGGCTACAAAGAGGGTTGTTCCACACATGCAAGAGGGACACCCAAGGTGACAAAACCAGCTCTGGAAAGAGCTTATGCAGGCCCTAAAAGTCACTGAAAAGGGCCTAAAACAAGCCTTGGAAGCATGCAAACATAGGCTCATTTGTTAGGCCAAATATGCTAGTAAACAAAACAAGGGGTGAGAGGGTCACCCCTCTCTGATTTTGGCACTCAAAACAACATTCTAGCCACTGAAAATCCATTGGATTTTAGTGGCTAGAAGGCTAAACAAAGGCCAACACAAATGCTCTAAGGCATGGGTCAAATCAAAGTGAAATGAAGCATGCAAGGGGGAAGATGACTCCCAACAGAAAAATGGTCTTAAACAAATATATTAAGGATCTCAAAATAAGACTTTTTTCAGTTTATGACAAAGCCCAAATATGCTTGCAAGTATAGCTAAAAGATGAAGCAAAATAAAGACCAAAAGAGGGAATAGGGTGTTACCCTTGAAGCTCAAGCACTCCAGCAGCTTCTGGACCAAAACAACAACTCCTTAGCCTCTAAAAACAAGCTCCAAGGTGCTTAGGTTAATGTTGGAGGTGTTAGGCCAAGAGGTGGTATGCAATAGGCCAAGAACAAGAGACTTTTAGAGCTCAAATGTAGAGATAGAGAGGGAGGTGTATGTATGCCTTAGACCAAAATTATGAACCTTTGCTCATGAGGGAGAGGGTCCCTCTTATAGCCAAAGAGGTCCAAAGCTTCTCCAAGAAGCTAAAAAACAAGTTTGGAGATCCTCCATACATGTGTATGGAGGATCCCTCTTGTGTCTTCCAGCTGGCACACACTCACAGAGACAGAACTGAGGGAAGCTGGCCGACCAGTTCAGGTGGTCGACCGACCACTTGCCCTGGTTGGCTGACCAGTTCAAAAGGGTCAAGGTGGTCGGCAACCTCCCAGGGTTGTCTCCAAGCTGAAAGCAAGCTAGTGGTATGGTGGAGACCAGTCAAATGTGGCTCAAAAATCAAGGAGACCAGCTTCCTGACAAGAAAACTGGCCGGCAGGAGAGAAGGTGGTCTCCAAGAGAAAAGGTGGTCTCCCACCCGTGTACCACCTTCCAAACAATGAAATAGGGTCCATGCCAAAAATGAACCAAGACGGATGCAAAACGAGGGTTCGGGGGCCAAAACGCGCAGCCGGGTGCCCCGAAAACTGACTGTTAAGCAATGAAAGTGGCGCGCGACCACGAAGGTGGTCTCCCGGGCTGCGGTGTCCCTCTAGAGAGAGGAAACAAGATGTGTGCCAAAAACCAGAGCAAATGGAGAAAGTTATGCTGTCGCGAACCGAGGCGCACGGCCGACGGCTCCGAAAATCGGAAACTGGTTTCCAAACGGGAATAGTGGCCTACGACCACGAAAAGTAGCCTCCGGCCACTGAGAGATGGTCTACGAGACCTCTCTCCCTACGGGAAGAGAAAACAGAACTTGGTTCGCAAACCGAGGCAAAGCACAAAAAGAGTTCCGAGGCCCGGAGGCAAGGCTTTCAGCCGAGACTCTGTAACCTCAAAACAAGCACAACATGCGCAATCACCGAGTGCTCAATCGATGACATCTGATTCTTAAGGTCGATCAAAAATGGGGTGTCTACAATATCCATCCTCAAAACCTTGAAAACCATTTGGCGGTAATATTTCGGCAGCAATGGTGGCAATCATTTGATTACATACATTTCTCTGACAATGACAATAAGTGGAAGCTTTTCCGGTAACCACAACTTTATAAGACGAGAGAAGTACAACAATAAAAACTTAGAAGAGGTTCATAGCTTTGATTGTATTCTTAGCTTAGAGGAGATTGGCCTTATAAGGGTAAGTTTCTTGAAAAAAATGACAAAAATAATAAAAACTGTTCGTCATTTTTTTGGGGACTGAACTCCAGAACATGTCATCAAAATTCGGGAATACAGGCCTGAGCATTATTTATTTTTTCAGGAACAGGTAACCGAACATTTCTTATTTGTTCGGGAACAGATAACCGAAGCAGTAGCAAAAGCAGGCAAACAAAGGAGATTGGACCACTCTTAGGTGTTCGACCGGCCGGTCAACTAGTGAGTGAAATCTTACCCAGTTTTTGTGATGCCCAAAAATCAGGAACATCAGAGAATATATTAACAAATAAATACAAGGTTTATCTAAGATTACAAAATAAGAAACGCCACTAATGAGTCATTTGGTTAATAACCAAATAAGATCCTAGGAAGGTCGAAGGAGTCAATATAGCCTCCCTCTAAAGTCCAACCACCTTAGATAACAAAGCTACAATTTTGACAGATCTTAACAAGATATTAACACAAGGTCTACATGAGTCGACGATAAAAAAAAGGAATAGGTAGTATAAAAGATATGTATAGATATATAATAATTACAAAATCATGTCTTAAATACAACATGGGATCTATCACTTGCAATCTCAGAATGCGTTTACAAACTAGTTTCTATTCCTCCTAGGGTAGCTGTACGTCCTCAAATGCTTCAGCTTTGTCTTTAACCGATCTAATAGTCTTTAATACCTGGCCACACACCCCATCCCTTTTTCCCAGTTCAATACACAAAAGCATTTACAAAAGAAAAAACAGAGGAAAGGATCATGACATTTAAGTTCATAGCACAGATTATATGGTTAGTTGGTTGTAGTCTAGAAATCCCCCAAAGAGATTTCGTCCTCCCAACTCGAAGAATTGGACGTGGATTATTCGGTATGCCACCTATTTTGCTACTTTGTTGCAGACCTTACCTCGGATGCCTACCGATGGTTATATACTACGTAGTGCCAACCGCAGAGCCTCAAAAGAGATGGTAATGATGGGCCTTGCACAAATCCCTCCATACGCCGAACTACCTAGGGTCCAAATACAATCGCTTCATTCAAGGGTTCTGAAACAACCACTTGCACAAGATTTAACTTACCAAAGGGAACACATCCCACTAACCAATAACTTCTTCTCGTAATCATAATTGGGTGATCGAAACCTCATTAGCCCACCTATTAAGTTTTCCGTTAGATTAATCGTTGTAATTAGTTAGTACAAGCGAGAAGGAAAACAAATTTGCATAAGTGTAAGCATCATCAAAGGACAAAAAAACACATAATCATGACATTTATAATATCATACCAAGACATGATTATATATAAGTAAGCACATTCATAAAGTCAAGAGCACAAAACATCAATGTAAACAGAATTTTCAGATTCAAAGTCACTCAAAGATAGGGATTAAAAGAACCATTTCAGATTTTTTCCAAATCTGGCCTTCCTATGGTTCGTAGAGAATTTTATCTAGTTTCTAGAAAAATTTTCGAAAACGGAATAGATTTTCCAGATTTTTAGTTATTTCAGAAATACTCTAGCTTTGTCCAGATTCGTCGACCATTACGAAAATCGGATTTTCTCACAAACTGCTCACTCTTTTTCAATGAAACCAATTTTCATTGAACGCTAACTCCTTAAGGAAGATTTTGACATAAAAATTAGGTCTATAAGATTTTTCTACATGTTTCTAGAATTTTTAAAAGTTGGTTGTAAAACAGATTTTTCTGGCACAGTTCTTGAAATAAGAAAGTTGGTGAGAAAATAGGTCAACTAGGGGAAATTTTCCACTTCTCTTGTGATGAAAACATGCTAAATAATATGTATTAAACTTAGAAATTTAAGGTGAAGGTGTGCCTTTGGAATTTTTGAGAGATTGATATGGAAAAAGGTAGTCTTATACTGATTAAGAGAAATACAAGAAGGGTAGAATCAAGGCTCAACTTCTTTCATTTTTAACACAAGAATACCATAAAAAAAATCTGAAATGAATGTTAAAAACTTCTAAGAGCATGTATTTGAAAGGAAAAATAAGAGAGAGTTGTGTTGTGGCTTACTTGAAGCTTGTTGGAATTGCTAGCAAACTTCTTTTCCTCTCCTATCTTCCACCAAGCTCACCCTCCTCCCTCTCTTTCTCTCAGCCGAATATAGTGTGTGTGTGTGTGTGTGTGTATTCTTGTACGTAAAATGCTAAGGGAATGGTTGCTTTTATAGAAAAATTGGTGTGAAAAGTCGAAAATGCCCTTTGGTTGGAATTGAATGGGATGTTTTTGGATTTAGTTTGAATCCAATGGAATAGTGGAAGTTTAGAGGCCTTAATTAGGTTCCTAAACATGTTCTAGTTAGGGTTTTCCTCCTAATCAAACCAATCTAGTTATAGATATATATATACAGACATAAGTAAATAAACTAAATTAAAATAGAATATTTTAAATAAGAACAGATAAGCAGAAGTAGTAATAATACAAAATAAACTTACAATTGTTTACTGGAAGTAACTGGAAAATACAGCTTCTACATGCATCCTTAAAAACTGAATTTAAAACAACAAACTAGAAATTTTACAGAAGATTGAGAGAAACTACGAAACAAAATTTTGAACTCTTTCCTACCCTGAATTGACTTTGATTGAGGAGCTTCTTTTATAAGCAAAGTGGATAACTGTTAAGCTTGTGAACTGGGAACTGTGAGGCCTGTGACTGGAGTTGTGAGGCTTGTGACATCAAAAGCTAGAAAATACTATGAAACTTGTGACTTGAAAAGCTGGAAAATAAGAGGCATATGGGTGCTGAGAGCATCTTTCTGTGACCGGAAACTTTTTTACTCTTTTTTTAATTTTTAAACTTGTAGTGAGGAAACGTGACTGCACAGTTGACTGATGGGGAATCAATGTATATATATATCAGCAGCTTTTCTCAAAGAGTAGTGATTGAAGCTGATGTATATATATAGAATCCAATGACTTTTTTAGGCATATGGGTCCTGAGCATCTTGGAATTGTGGACCATATGGATCATGACTGGTTGAGGCTTCAGAGGAGGCTGCATCATCTGAGGCTTCATCTTCAATTTGTGACTTTGCTTGGGCCATCAATAATTTGGCCATTTGGATCAATTCATCACTAGAGATGACTTGGGCTTTGCTTTGGGCTTGGCCTTGGAGGACTTGGATTTGGAAGGTTCAATGCTTGTTGATAGGCTTTTAAGTCTGACTGTAGTGAGAGGAAGTGGGCTTCCTTGTGTGACTGAAGCATTTGGATTTTGCTGAGACTTGACCATTGCAGGAGTTGGGGCATGAATGTTAATTGGAAATTCTTGCTGGACTTGTCCAATAATACGATGGGCTTTGAATGCATCCCACCATTTAACAAAATGTTGACGACTGACTATATTATTGGATAGGCTGTATTGCCATTTAAAAATCTAAGGGACTTTATACTTAGACATAAAATGGAGTAACCAAGGAAACTGACTTTTATGCTGGCTGAGCTTGTAAATTGAAAATAAGTAATTGACTTGTTCTATTAACTCAGAAGGGATGATTTCTGGGATGGCACCATGCTGTGACCACCATCTTAGGAACCAAGAAGGGAATTCTGATTTGAATTTGTAGTTAAATGAGAAAAACCAAGAATGACTTTATGACTCATTTTGATGTAGGAGGATTTTGAACCAAGCATCAATGTAATCATAGTAACTATATTGTATATCATGGTTGGGAAGGTCTTGTAGTAGAAAAGGGAGACCCCATTCTTCTATGGAAACAATATTATGAATGTACAAGGAATGATAAATGATTTTACTGGTCTGGACTCGATCATAGATAGGTTTAATAACTATTGAGTTATGGTGGAAAAGAATATCCTTATAAAAGGTTATTGACTTATCGGGATGGGAAAGAATGAAATGCCATCCATTAGGGAAATATGATTTGACTAATTCAAGAACATTGTGGATATTTTTATGGACTGGTTCTTTGTAAAAAGATTGAATAACTGTTTAAGAACATAATATGTTCTTGGGGTAGACTTGTTAGGAGGCATTGGCGTAATTGACTGGCAAGCAAAAGGGTTTGAAGCCAAAGCCGAAGTGTAACTAGGTTTAGGAATATTACCAAGAATTTGGTATCGATTGACTAGATCAATTGGAGGTGCAACAATGGGTTGACTGGACGATATAATGGCAGGAGGTTTTGTAGTAGGTTTGTGGCTTGACATTTGTAAGAAAAATGACAGAAGTAGATTAGCATCCACTGAGGACATCTAATCTGTCCATACGAAACTTAACTAGATTAGTGTAATGAGCAATGGAATTGTGATAACTTCTAATCTGATTGAATTGAAGGTAAGGGTCTTGATGAAGGTAAGGGTCATTTTGTAGTGACTTTAAATAGGATATTTTAAACTTATAATAGCGAATAGTTTTGCAGTATCTTGTGACTTGTAATTTGTTTGTAGAACAATAAGGAGTAGGCATGATGCACTACCCTCCTTGTGAAAATTCTCGGGTAAGGAAATCAGGGATAGAAGTTTGACTACCAGGAATATATTCAATATCAAAATAAAAAATACTTAAAATGGATTGCCATCGAGCAAAAATATGTTTACTAGCAATATTTTGAACATCTTTTTCCAAAACATATTTAGCACTTTTGCAATCAACACGTAATAGGAATTTTTGATTTAAAATGTCATCTTGAAATTTACTAATACATAAAATGATAGATAAAATTTCTTTTTTAATAGTACTATAATTTTTCTGTGCTTTGTTCCAAACACCAAAATGAAAATGAACAATTTGTTCAGATGACTAGGGAGTGATTTTCTGAAGGAGAATGCCACCATAACCAACATCAGAAGCATCATTCTGAATAATTTTGAATGAATTTTCAATAGGAATGCCAAGACAAGGCAAGCTCTTGACATATTTTTTGACTTGTTGAACAATAGCAGTATGAGTAGAAGACCAAGGAGGAGGATTATCTTCCAACCTATCAAAAGGGGTTGACAAGTTTTCCTAAGGTCTTTGTAAAATTCAGTAATGTAATTTAAAGAACCTAAAAACCGTTGTAACTGGGTTTTGTCTAAGATTTCATCAGGGAACTTAGAAGCAAACTCAATAGATCGACTGATAGGAAGAATAGTACTTTGGTGGATATCATAACTTAAGAATCTAACTTTAGTTTGGAATAGCTTAATCTTAGGAGCATAAATGACTAGACCATTATGTTTGATAATATGGAGAAAGGAATTAAGATGTTTCCAATGTTCATCGAGTGACTTAGAGAAAATGAGGATATCATCTATGTAGACAATAGAAAAATGACTAAAGGGATTAAAAATTTCATTCATAATGTTTTGAAATTCACTAGGAGCATTTTTTAATCCAAAGGGCATGACATTCCATTTGTAATGGCCAAAAGGTGTAGTAAAGGCAGTTTTATAGCGATTATCAGGATGAATTTGTATTAGCCAAAATCCACTTTTAAGATCAAATTTACTAAAGATGACAACTTGACTAAGTCTTTTAATAAGATCTTTTATTTTTTATTAGGGATTGGATAGCGTATCCATTCTAAAACTTTGTTTAACGGTTTATAATTAATGACTAATCGTGGAACACCACGTTCAAGTTCATCATTTTTATTAACATAAAAAGCAGGGTAAGACCAAGGCGACTTACTATTACTAATGATGTTATTTTTTTAATAATTCATTAATCTCTTTTTTGCATATTTCCACTAATTCATGATTCATTTGAATAGGTCGAGACTTAGTAGGAATTTGTCTTTCATTAAAATTTTTAATATAAGGGAGTGTAACTACATGTTTTTTCCTGTGCCAGAAAGCACTAAGTAAAGTGGAACAAACGGTATTTTCTAATTGGTTTTTAAATTTATCAATTTTGGATATAAGAATTGGATTAGTCAATTGAGTCTCAATTCTTTTGTATTGTACTTCTTCTTTGAGAAATTTGAGTTGTTTAGTTAATCGATTAATAGATTAGGTTATAGAATATTCTTTTAATTGATTTAATTCTTTGATTTCAGGAGGAGACAAGAATTTAAAGTCACTGTTTGACCAAAAGCTTGTGTGGTTATTCCATGGTTAGTAGTGGTAAATGGATATAGTAAAAAGATAAACAGAGTTCCTAGAATGACTTTGTCAGTCATATTTCTGACTAGAACAAAGGATGTTTTAAAACAAACATTATTTTGACAAATATGTACTTCGGGTAATTTATATTTAATATGCATTTGACTTTCATTAGCAGAATTTAATTGTTCACTAGTTTTATGATAATATTTTGTGGGGATTACACCTTCTTGAATACAATTTAAATCAGCGCTGGTATCAATGAGGGCTATGACTTCTATTTTAAAACCATTAATAACTAGTTTGACTTTTGAATGCCATTTTTGAATATGAATTCTATTAATAATATTTAAACGATGACTATCATTGTGATTATCACTATTAGATTTAGTTGATCGGTTATCAAAGATGACGTGGCTAGGATTAGGATTAGGACTAGAACTAGATTCATCAGAGGAAGTATCATTATTATTTTGGAAATCATTAAGATTTTTATTAATTTTTAATATTGCAATTTCTTCTTCTAATGATTTGTCTTTAGCTTTTAACTCTTGAATGGTTAGTTTAATTTGGTTAATCTCACGATGAGGTTTATTTATTAGTAGTTGTGAGACTAATAATTGGTTTATCACAATGAGGTTTTTTTTGTCTTTATTTATTAGTAAAGATTTTAACTTATTAGTATATTTTCTTTTTAATTCAGGATTTTCTAATTTACTAATTAATTCTATTAAAGAATCTTTTTCTTATTGTGATTTACTAAGAACATTGATTTGTTTACAGCAAGTATCATTACATCCTAATTCAATCTCTCCGTCAGTATTTTCACCGGGAGAGTAATTAGTAGAAGTATCACTCAAGGGAGTGGTGTCACTGGATGATGGACTAGAATGAACAGGAGATTGATTTGGGGTAGTAGTTATTTTAAATATGTCGAATATTTGACTTTGATGTTCTTCAGTAATTTGTAGTTGATTAAGCTTATTCTTAAGTTTTTCTTTAAGTTTACATTTATTAGAATAATGACCCTTTTTTCCACAACTGTAACAAGTAATATCTTGGGTAGATTTTGACTTCTTCTTAAAGTGATTAGTTTGCTTGTGATATTTCTTTTTTGGTTTAACATAATACTTATCAGGTGATTTGGTAGGTGAATATTTATTTTTATATTTAGTAGGGTATTTGTGTGAAGATCTCTTATTATTTTGTTTGTGTCATGATGGTGCAACAGGAGGTAGACCATATTGTTCGTAGAAATTTCCTAATTCATATTTAGCTTTATGTTTATCCTTAGTAGTTTTTTGACTAAATATGAATTATAGGAAGAAACATTCACCTACCATAGAAACTGTTAAGGATAAACATAAAGCTAAATATGAATTATGAAATATTCACCCACTATAAGTTAATAGTCATTAAACCTATCTATGATCGAGTCCAGACCAGTAAAATCATTTATCATTCCTTGTACATTTATAATATTGTTTCCATGGAAGAATGGGGTCTCCCTTTTCTACTACGAGACATTCCCAACCATGATATACAATATAGTTACTATGATTATATTGATGCTTGGTTCAAAATCCTCCTACATCAAAATGAGTCATATAGTCATTCTTGGTTTTTCTTATTTGACCACAAATTCAAATCAGAATTCCCTTCTTGGTTCTTGAGATGGTGGTCACAGTACGGTGCCATCCCATAAGTCATCCCTTCTGAGTTAATAGAACAAGTCAATTATTTCTCTTCAATTTATAAGCTCAGTCAGCATAAAAGTCAATTTCCTTGGTTACTCCATTTTATATCCAAATATAAAGTCCCTTGGATTTTTAAATGGCAATACAACCTATCCAATAACATAGTTAGTCGTCAACATTTTTTCAAATGGTCGGATGCATTCAAAGCCCATTGTATTATTAAACAAGTCCAGCAAGAATTTCCAGTTAATATTCATGCCCCAACTCTTGCAATGGTCAAGTCTCAGCAAAATCCAAATGCTTCAGTCACACAAGAAAGCCCACTTCCTCTTACTACAGTCAGACTTGGAAGCCCATCAACCAGTAGTGAACCTTCCAAATCCAAGTCCTCCAAGGCCAAGCCAAAAGCAAAGCCCAAGTCAACCTTTAATGATGAATTGATCCAAATGGCCAATTATTGATGGCCCAAGCAAAGTCACAAATTGAAGATGAAACCTCGGATGATTCATCCTCCTTTGAAGCCTCAACCAGTCATGATCCATATGGTCCACAATTCCAAGATGCTCAGGACCATATGCCTAAAAAAGTCATTGGATTCTATATATATACATCAGCTTCAATCACTACTCTTACTTTGAGAAAAGCTGTTGATATATATATATATTGATTCCCCATCAGTCAACTGTGCAGTCACGTTTCCTCACTGCAAGTTTAAAAATTAAAAAAAAAAGAATAAAAAAGTTCCCGGTCACAGAAAGATGCTCTCAGCACCCATATGCCTCTTATTTTCCAGCTTTTCAAGTCACAAGTTTCACAGTATTTTCCAACTTTTGAAGTCGCAAGCCTTACAGCTCCAGTCACTGGCCTCATAGTTCCCAGTTCACAAGCTTAACAGTTATCCACTTTGCTTATAAAAGAAGCTCCTCAGTCAAGGCCAATTCAGAGTGGGAAAGAGTTCAAAATTTTCTTTCGCAGTTTCTCTCAGTTTTTGTAAAATTTCCAGTTTGTTGTTTTAAAATTCAGTTTTTAAGGATGCATATAGAAGTTGTATTTTCCAATTACTTCCCGTAAACAATTCTATATTTTCCAGTTACTTCCAGTAAACGATTGTAAATTTATTTTGTATTATTACTATTTCTGCTTTTCTGTTCTTATTTAAAATATTATATTTTAATTTAGTTTATTTACTTTAGTTTATTTAACTTGTTTTATTTATGTGCTACTTCTGCCTCTCTTTGGTATTAAACAATTCT
The DNA here is from genome assembly GCA_036172215.1 of Camellia granthamiana. Classification (NCBI taxonomy): domain Eukaryota; kingdom Viridiplantae; phylum Streptophyta; class Magnoliopsida; order Ericales; family Theaceae; genus Camellia; species Camellia granthamiana. The sequence goes on along the minus strand of CM069908.1, from coordinate 100,986,247 downwards.
GTATTTTCCTGTTACTTCCAGTAAACGATTGTAAGTTTATTTTTTATTATTACTATTTCTGCTTATCTGTTCTTATTTAAAATATTCTATTTTAATTTACTTTATTTACTTTACTTTACTTTAGTTTATTTAATTTGTTTTATTTATGTGCTGCTTCTGTCTCTCTTTATACATACATACATATATATATATATATATAAAAGTTTGTACCAAGTCAACGATATTTTTCATAATTTATGCAAACTTGTTTCAAAAATTACATTCATTATATCTATGTAGTGTGAGACCCAAAAAATCCTCTCATATGGATTGTAGAGATCCAACGAAGAGATGAGCTTTGCCCCTATAGATCTGCAAAGATGAGCATGGTCGGCGCCACCCAACCGGGGTTGTCGGCCGGAGACACTCCGATGATAAAGTTAGTCCCTGAATCAAGGAATGAAGACGTAGAAATGAAGGGGTGTCAGTGTGTTTTGTTACAGAGAAAGATCATACCTTTACTTCATGAGGTGCCTTTCTTTTATAGATGGGGGGTGGGCCAAATAAGCCCAACAGTTGGCCCCTTGGCAGGCCTTATTTGGGTTAGCCCAATAAGTTGATATATATTTTTTTCTGGCTCCCACAATTGCCCCAAAACTTTCATTGTCTTCGGTAGAAGGAAGGAGAGTTTTTATTGCCGAGTTATGTTGTTCAAATAGATGTTAGGTCTCTTGACAAAGAATACATTTGATAAATGAAAAACATGAATGATTGAATGACTAGATGGATGTAAGTATGTATGAATGTATGTACAAATATATGTATAACTATATATATATATAAGAGACAGGTGAGCTAAAGCCTAGTGAATAATACTAGTACGAAATTATATCACATGAGTTCCAAACAAACTATATCATAAGTGATTACTTGTCATATCAAAGTTCACAAAGCATATATATATATGTGGTACATCCAATAGTGCACGATAGGACCATATAGGTCTAACATAGGGACCCCTTAGGTCTACATTAGATATCTCTGTAATGATGGGCCACAGTATTGCTACCTCCAGGCAAGGGCCATAGGCTGCGGTATTATTACTCCTGGGTGAGGGTCGTAGGCCATGGTATTATATCCCCCGGGTGAGGGCCGCACTAAGGATGCCACAATTATGTATGTTTTGCTTCGAATTCAGAGATTGTTGCTGGTGGCGCTCCGTGCCAAGTGTGAAGATTGCACCGTATTCAGAGACGTTGCTGATTTTAAGTGGCGAGCAATTGCCAACATTGCAAGGATTTTGAATAATGTATCCCGTGTCATTGATGGCCTATACCAAATGGGGTAGACTTGTTAATCACAAATAAGTGAAAAGTGGAAAAAAGTACACCAATGGTAGAGCATTAAAAAATAGCATTGCTCCGTTGTAAGGAATTGCCGAGTAGATTTTGGAAGCAGATTGAAGCAGATTGTCGATTTATTTAAGTTGCGTTTTTGTTGTCGTTTGTTGTCGTCCAATGTATAGTTGCCTCATTGTTTTCGAATGGTAGTTGTTATGCGGACGGAATTTAGATTGGACGTTGGCCAACATTGTCGAAGAGTAAGCTGAGAACAAATGGTTAACGCAGATTCCGTGCCCCATTGCTTTCGAATAAAAGTTGTTATTCGGAAGGAATTTGGAATAGACTTGACCCAAAATTACTGAATGATGCCGAATGATGCAGGTTGTTATAGTGGCGAGAAGATGCCAAAATTGTTGAATTCAGCATTGATCAAACTCCAGGTTTGGTGGCAAAAGTATTGTGTAAGCTGCGACGAAGATGTGGCAAAAATGAAATTTTTTTGGTATGGAATTGGAAAAATCAAACCGTATAGATGTGTTCAGAAGGCTCCAAATAGTTGGAAACGACTATTGGATCTTTGTAATCGAACTTCAGATGGCGTCATTGTAGCCAAAATGGATCTGATGGCTCAGATTGGTAGGGACTGGTGCTTCGTGAAGCACTGGATAATTGCTCTGATATATGTTGAGTGGGACAGCTCGGCTCGGCTTGGTGGCTTGTGGCTCGGCTCGGCTTGGCTTGGCTTGGCTTGGTGTCTTTGGCAAAAAATAAGAAATAAGAAATAAGGTGCTAACAAGACTTGAACCCTTGACTTCTATAAGAATACAGAGCACTTAACCACTATGTCAAGACAGAGCCTTGTGTTTGTATTTTGCAAGTTATATATTTGAACATTAGTGGTGTTTGGCAATTACGGGATGTAACTTAGCAGCAATGTACCAAATAATTTGTTATGTTTCTAATGCTGGGTCGTCTTCTCTGGCAAAAATAGGTGAATTTCTGGGCAAACTTCGACTGGCTCGTATGACTTCGTTTTAGCTCTAATTTTGATGCGGTTTATGGTGTTGGACTCGGCTTAATGAGTACTTCACACTGGTATGGCCAAAACTTGATTTCAATAACTTTGGAAATTTCAATTTTTTGAACATGTGGTCCGTTTCGCAATTATCGGCGGACTTCAGTTAAATTTGGGTTGTGTTGGTGAGTCTGGACTCCTTTAGTCGGCACAAACCTTCCGGTTGGCCAAGTAATTCATGTTGTATTGCTAAAAAATTACACTCATGAAGAAGAATGTAGACCCAGTTTGTAGAGAGAGAAAATAGGCACGTAAATGTGATTGGTGATGCTTTGGCTGGCTGAAACACTTGATTCTCAGCATTATAGCTAAAAATCAAAGATGCATTGCTCGTAATGATTATCATTGTCGAAAAGCTTGAAGACGGAGTTGTAGCACTGAGATGCGCTTCGGTGGCACTTGTTTGTTGTTGTTATCTTAATTCAGAAAACAGTGCATGGTTTAAGTACCGAATTAATAAATGGGGACATGTTGTCATTTGAGCGGCCGGTTAACGTGGAATGGTTGCTGAGTAGTACGAAGGTCCATACATGGTCATGCCAAGTAGCCTTCTGCAAGGTTCGCTGCAGCTAGATTTGGTTGTCGAGATGCCTAGAGGCCAAGTTGTGTTGTGACGATGGGTAGCTTGGGGAGCGTCGTGATGCCGGCAATGGTAGAAGAGCTGCCGAACAACTCCATTGTTGGTTTGCTGAACAACCTTTGTTGGAATACTTGTGATTTTAGTGTCAACCCAACTGATTGGAAAGCTGAGGAACTTGAGTTATGTACCAATTAACTAGCGCCAAAACACCTGGATCCTTCTCATTTCCTGTGACTTTGTCGAGAGGTTGGTCGGCAAGACTTCTTTATGCATTCAATATCTTTAGTTTTGCCAAGATTTTGGTTGGCATCAATATGAGCCGTTTACAACAATTGAATTCTTGTGTGTGTATATATATAGATTGCCTCAGACTAGCACAAATTATGAAGTAAATATCTTATATTATTTTTTCTAATAACTCATGGCCCTATTTATGTCAATTTCGTCTAGAGAGAGAAAAAGTGAAGACCAGTTTTTTAAGCATAGGTACACGAACACGTTAAGAATCAACTTCAAGATAAGTTTTGAGAAATAAAAAATAAATAAATAAATGGATAGACCATGTGTGAATTTGGCCAAGCAACCCCGTTTGTAATGCCGAAAGGATGCTTTTACCAGGAAAAGTGTGAAACCCATTTTTAGAGAGAGAAAATGAAAATGCAAGAGTAAATCCAACTAATATGTGCCCGACTACTCTTCTAGAGAGAATGTCAAGATAGATATTAAACAAATGTTTGGACCAAATCTATGAGCATAAATATATACATATATATATGTGTGTGTGTGTGTGTGCATATAGATAGCAAGATTGAACTTCAAAAATAAATTTAAACAAAGAGGAAAAAGACAGGATCAACCGTGGGTCTTGTTTCTAGTAACGTGTAATGATGATTTGAGCATCTTGAGTGTAGTGTTTATTATCTCCTTCGTTGAATTCTTGCAGACATTTCCCATAGACGACGCCAATTGTGAGACCCAAAAAATCCTCTCTCATGGATTGTAGAGATCCAATGAAGAAATGAGCTTTGCCGTTGTAGATTTGCAAAGATAAGCATGGTCGGCGCCACCCAACCGGGGTTGCCGGCCGGAGATACTTCGATGATAAAGTTAGTTCCTGAATCAAGGAAAAAAGATGTAGAAATGAAGGGGTGTCTGTGTGTTCTGTTGCAGAGAAAGATGATGCCTTTACTCCATGAGGTGCCTTCCTTTTATAGATGGGGGATGGGCCGAATAAGCCCAACAGTTAGCCCCTTGGAAGGCCTTATTTGGGTTAGCCCAATAAGCTGATATATATTTTTTTTTTGGCTCCCACATGTAGGTATGGTTGACCATAAATGGTGATTTGAGGGACTTATTTTATATATATATATTTTGTGTTCAAATGTTGAAAATTATGAAGTATGGTGTATAAAATAGATTTTAGGGTACAAGTGTATATATATATAATGGTACTTGTTTGGGGTCAAAATTTGATTCAAGAAAAATGTGAGGGCTTGGGCTCAATTAAAATATCTATTTCCCGTGTAGAGTTAATAAATTAATGTTAGGAAAAATAATTTGGTTTGTATTATCTTGCTTTGAATTTAAAGGTGAATAACCGAACGAAAACTGTGAAAAGCGGAAGTTAAGTTTAGAGAGATTACTCTAAAATTTGAGAGTTAAATAATTAATGTTAGAGTGTTAGAAATGATTTCTAAGTTTCCATGGTCGATTAGGGTTTGTATGGGTTCGTCCGTGATTCGTTTTCGATTCTAGGGTTTAATTTGTGAATTATCAACGAACTAAGGGTTTTATTATAATAACTCAAAATTGAGGGACTTAATAGGGTTAAAAAAAGTTAGGGGTCTCACAGTTTTTCTTACACAGAGAGCATACAATTATAGTGAGGCTACAGATGAATGATAGAAAACCAACTAGAGACGCATGAAAGTGGATTGTGTTGTGTGTGTGAAAAGAGGTAATAGAAAAAAAATCAAATAGATTGACAAACCTCGTAATGAAGTAGAGAAAAAACTTCTTAATCACCACAAATTTTTTCCACTAATTTAGGGAGGTTCCACCGTCGTGAGTTTTGTTAAGGTTTTGGCAGAGGGGCTTTTTGGGATGTAAAGGGTGTGCATTTGAATTGGTGAAATATTTTTACAAGGATAATTTTGGTATTATTTTGGGGGAGAAAATAAATTTTAAGGGTTTTACAATTTATAAGCGAGGGTCCAAAGAAATGAGGGTTCCAAAATAATTGATGGGGTGCTAATAACATCACTCTATTTAATATATTATTTTGTCACGTTAAGACATTTTCCCCCTCCTGATTGTTTGACCTTTTTCGTTTTTGGGAATGTGTTATATTTTCCAAACGTGGTTAATGCAGAACAAATAAAAAAGCTCTTAGTATATTTTCCAAACGTGTTTGGTGTATTTTCCAAATGTGGCACATAGTGTATTTTCCAAACGTGGCTAATACAGAACAAATAAAAAAGTTTTTAGTGTATTTTTTCCAAAAGTGACTAGTGTATTTTCCTAAAGTGGCCCTTGGTGTATTTACCAAACATGGCTAATATAGAACAAATAAAAAAACCCTTAGTATACTTTTTTCAAAACGTGGCCCTTGGTGTATTTTCCAAACATAGCTGTGGGAAAGTATTTTTGAAATGGCGCCACGTAGCCAAGATAGCCCTGGGATGTCAGCTAAGGTGTTGTGTGGATGAGTCATGTTGCCGAGGTGACACGGTATTGCCGAGATGTTCTGCGGTAATGCCGAAATGCCGAGGTATCCGGATAAGGGACAAGAGTCCTAGAACATGAGAGGATCTCAGTTTGGATAAAGATAAGGCTCATGAAAAGTTTATCCCTTTCTAGTTGAGAGTCTAAGATGAGCATTGAGCCTGAGTCCAATGAAGTGAGATTTCTAGGGGATCAAGTCACTGCTGGTTATAAAAGCAAGACACTCTCGTGGGTCTGGGGTAAGTTCTTTTTTGTGAGTTTAAGTACTATTTGCTATCTGTGAGAGATAAAGTTTTACTAACTTAATTGTCTGGGTGCCCCCAAGTAGACGAACCATGGCAGAATTCTCATCTTCTTGTTGGCAGGTAGTTGGCTTATTCTATTCTAACAGTGCTCTCCAGCTGAGTTCCCTTTTTAGTTGTGTGGTCGAAAATCAACACCCACAATTTGGCGCCGTCTGTGAGAACTTAAGGAGAATAGATGGCTAACAACGGGTAGGAAGAGAGAATTAGGGATGACATCCATAGTGAGGGAGAGGAACATGTGGATCCTAATGCTAGGAAAGAAAACCGTAATGAAGGAGTACATGAACTGAATCCTGGGGCAAATGAGAGCCTAAAGAGGGAGGCCCAGATGAGTATTACAATGAAAGTAATCTCCAAGTATGGAAGGATAGATGCCTGAGAAGGGAAAAGGAGATGAAAGACATGGTAAACAAGTTAATAGACCTGTAGACAGTGGTCAACTTCATGATGTAAAACAACGTGATGCAACCAATGTTCCCATTATAGGACACACCGACACCAATAGCTAAAACTGATGCCCAGAAAGGAGGACAAAAGACAGTTCCAGTTATCATACAGCATGACAAGGGACAAGAGAACTCTCATCGGCCATTAAAGGATGTTGGGCGTACAAAATCAGTACGAGGTGAGGCGCAGAGGACACCACAGACCAAGGGGACCTATGTCAGGGGATCTCAACAGATCCAAAGGCAAGGCCTCTGTTTTGATGTAGTAGACAAAGAGAAGTCCATGAGGACACACAATTACACTGGGAGCAGCACGCCGAAGAGGCTAAAGTCTACTGATAGCCGAGCTACTGCAAAAACGAAGGAGGATTTGAGAGATTACCTCCAGAGAAAGAGACTTAACACTGAGATCACATTTATCGTCAAGCCGAGGACGCCATTCTCGGTGGAATTGGATACGTTTGAGGCCCCGAAGAGATTCAACATGCCGAGATTTCAGATCTACGATGGTAAGTCTGATCCAAACTTTTATGTTGGATTATATTTGAATTTGATGGCTTTGTGGAGTGGGAATGAGCAGCTTCTATGCAAAGTATTTCCATCATCCTTCGGGGAGATAACATTAGATTGGTTCCATAAGTTACCGAAAGGAACTGTAAAGAGTTTGGAAGGCTTGGCCGAGATGTTTGTGGCCAGGTTTGTTACGAACAAGTCACAACCACTGAGGGTAGACTCCCTATTGGCTTTGAAGATTAACGATGGCGAAGGCCTCAGGGCTTAAGCCAAGAGACACTATGAGGTGTACAACCAGATTCCGGCTTGTAACTAGAAGTTGGCGGTCATGTCTTTCAAGAACGGCCTGAATGATAATTGCTCGCTTTGAAAATCACTTGCAAAAACCCTAACGAAGAGTATAGAAAAGCTCATGGCATGGATTAAGAAGTATGCCAGAGCAGAGGAAGACACACGAAGAACTAAGACACCAAAGCAAAAAAGGAGAAATGGCTCGCTGAACAAGGCCGGGGGAATACCGGTGTTGACAGGCCAGAAACAAGAATGATGGCTATGCAGGTAGTCAACTCGGTATTCAGGATTCCAATCTATAAGGTTTTGGAGAGGATCAAAAACCAGTCGTACCACAGAGCACCAGAGAGGGTCCCTAGCGAGTTCATGGGCAGAAGCACGGGGAAGCATTGTGCCTACCATAACAAGGATAGGCACTTGACTCAGGGGTGCAGGGCTTTAAAGTCACACCTGGAGTATTTGGTCAGATAGGGTCACTTGAGAGACCTAATAAATGAGGCAAGGACAAGGGAAAAGCATGCAAGGTTGCCCTAAGCTCCAGCAGCACCACCTCCACCACCACCACCGCAGTAGGGGAAGGGACCTTGGGTAATCAATGTGATTCACTCAATGGTTAATGAGAATGAAGTTCGAAGGGAGACCTAGAGAGTGAGGCACCTGCAACATATATATCAGGTCCAACAGAAGAAGCCCAGAGCAAATCAATATCAGGGATCAATGATTTCTTTTACTAAAGCAGACTGGGACATGGTGTAGCATCCGCATAATGATGCCCTGGTGGTAACTTTGAAGATTGAAGATTTCCACGTGAGACGTATACTAATTGATCAGTGCAGCTCCTGTGACATCATGTATATTAGATGTTACAAGGAGCTTGGCCTCCACCAAGATGATTTAGAACAATCTGACAGCCCAATGGTCGGATTTAATGGGACGCTGACGTGGCCTCTAGAGCCACGAGTCTGGAGGTGTAGGCAGGGAGCAAAAAGGTAATAACGGAGTTCACTGTGATAGATACTCTCTCCCCATACGACATCATTTTGGGACGACTTTGGTTGCATGCAATGAGGGTTGTTCCTTCAACGCTGCACCAACTGTTGCGATTCCCAACTGAGCAGGGGATTGAAGAAGTAAAGAGGGACCAAGTATAGGCGAAAAATTGCTCTATGGTAGCAATGAGGTACACTTGTAATGTAAGGGAAGCAGAAAGTGCAAAGATTGAAAGCGAAGACCACAAGGTCTTGGATGACGTCGACAATAGCTGACAAAAGTGAAGAACCCCTAAAAAAGGTTCTTGTGCAGCAAGGAGATGATGAATGATTCTTCCTCCCCAGCTCTAGCTTAGCCAATGAAGAAAAAAGAGAACTGGAGGCTTTCCTAAAGGAGAACATAGAGGTGTTTGCTTGGACACTTTATAAGATGCCGAGGATCAGCTCCAAGGTCATTTGTCATAGACTCAACGTGGACAGGTCGGCAGAACCAGTTGTCCAAAGAGTGAGAATGCTGACATTGATACATGTGTAGGCTGTTGAAGAAGAAATAGACAAGCTACTAGAGGCATATACCATCAAAGAAGTGAATTATACTACCTAGTTGTCCAACACAGTGGTGGTGAAGAAGAAGAATGGCAAGTAGAGGGTCTGAGTGGACTTCACAAGCCTGAACAAGGCTTGCTCCCAATGACAGTTTCCCACTGCCTAAGATTAATCAACCGGTGGAAGCAACATCGGGGCATGGGAGGATGAGTTTTTTGGATGCATATAGAGGTTATCACCAAATAGCAGTGTATGGCCCGGATGAAGAAAAAACAGCATTCATCACCCCTAAAGGGCTCTATTGCTATAGAGTGATGCCTTTTGGGTTGAAAAATACAGGAGCGACGTACCAAAGACTGGTCACCAAGATGCTCAAACATTTGATTGGAAGGACAATGAACATACTAGCTTCGACTCAATGCCTCGAAGTGCGTATTTAGAGTAGGATTCGGTAAGTTCGTGGGATACTTGGTTACCATGAGGGGTATTGAAGCGAGTCCATATCAGATCAGGGTCATCCTTGACTTGAAGAGCCTAACAACAGCCAAACAAGTCCAGATGTTGACTAAAAGGGTAGCATCCCTGAATAGGTTCGTCAGCTGAAGTTCAGATAAATGCAAACAGTTTTTTGGCTTATTGAAGAAGGCCACAAACTTTTTATGAACAGAAGAATGCGAAGTCGCCCTGGTCGACTTGCAGAAATACCTGACAATCGTACCAGTGTTGTTGAACCCGGTACCAGGAGAAGTGTTGTTTTTGTACCTGACAATTTCAGACCACGCTGTGAGTGTTATAGTAATCCGAGAAGAATAAGGTGAGCAAAAGGCAGTGTACTACGTAAGCAAGACCCTGGCAAATGCAGAAACTAGGTACTTGCCTTTGGAGAAGTTGACATTAGCCCTGGTAATGGCCTCAAAAAAGTTGAACCACTACTTTCAAGCCCACAAGATTGTGGTGCTAACTGAGCATCCACTAAAGTCCCTGTTGCAGCACGGAGACCTGACAGGCAGAGTAGCTCGATGGGCTGTAGTTCTAGGTCAGTATAACTTAGAATTCATGTCTAGAACAGTAATTAAGGGCCAAGTTTTGGTCGACTTTGTGGCAGAGTTCTCTCCAGGCACAATCCCAAGGTGGGCACTGGTGAACCGTGGCTTGGGATGCCCCAGAGAGGAACAAGAAAACCAATTAGGACCACGGAACCCTAAGCCGGCAGAACAAAGGAAGGGAGAAGAAGGGCTAAAACCCTGCGATATTTACATCGATTACTCCTTCCTCCTCTTTGTCGATGGCAGCTCAAATCGATAAGGAGCCGGGGGGGGGGCAGTAATGGTTTTGGTATCTCCAAATGGGCAAATGATAGAACAGTTTATACGTTTAGGGTTCAAGGCAAGAGTGGTTTTGGTATTGCCATAATATGAGGCATTGATTGCTGTATTGAAATTGGTAGCAACTGTGGAAGCCGACAAGGTGGTAGTCTTTTGTGACTCCCAACTCATTGTAAATCAAGCAATGAGTGAGTACGCAGCCCGGGATGAGAGGATGATAACCTATGTCAAAGAGGTTGTCAAGTTGTTAACATGTTTCCAAAACTACTGGCTGTAACAGGTTAGCCGAGATGATAACAGCCATGTCGACGTATTGGCTAACCTAGCCAGCATGATGAAGTCAGGAAAGGAAAGGACAATAATGGTGGATTACCTATTGGGCCCCAATATAGAGCCCCTAATAACAAAGTACAAAGCGATGTGTACGGAGATGAGTCCAAGTTGGATGGACGCCGTAGTTGTGTTCCTCAGGGATGGCAGACTGCCAATAGACAAAAAAGAAGCACACAAGACTAAATTGAAGTCGGCCAGTTCTGCTTGTCAGCAAAAGGCCATCTGTACAAAAGGTCCTTCACCGGACCCCTTCTGAGATGTGTGCATCCATCCCAGGTTATGGACCTTCTATACGAGATCCATGAGGGAGTATGTGGAAGCCATGTTAGGGGTAGATCACTTGCTCACAGGGCCATATCTCAAAGATATTGGTGGCCCTACATGCAAAAGAATGCTGAAGCCTACGTGAGAAAATGCGAGAAATGTCAAAGGTTTGCATTTTTGATACACCAGCCAACTGCAAATCTAAATCCAGTGTCCAGTCCTTGGCCATTAGCCCAGTAGGGCATGGATCTTGTTGGGAAATTGCCCCAGGCCACTGGACAGAGGAAGTTCCTACCAGTGGCAACCAACTACTTCATGAAGTGGGTAGAGGTTAAACCCTTAGCCAAAATCTGAGATATGGACGTGAATAATTTCATCTGGAAAAAACATAATCACCAGATTTGGAATCCCAAGAGTCAAAGTAGCAGATAATGGCACTCAATTCGACAGCAAGTTGATCAAAAACTTCTGTGTGAAATATTAGATCAAGAACTATTATTTTACTCCTAGCTTCTCCCAGAGCAATGGACAATTAGAGGCATTCAACAAGACCACCTTGGATGGAATCAAGAAAAGGCTAGAAACTGCCAAGGGCAAGTGGGTGGAAGAATTGCCTAATGTCTTATAGACATATCGGACTACTCTAAGAAGATCAACTGAAGAATCTCCTTTTGCCATGGCATATGGCATTGAAGTAGTCATCCCATTAGAGATCGGTATCCCTGGAATCAGAACCCAAGGAGTGGAAAATGGAACAAACGAGGCATTCCTGGCCCGAGATCTTGATCTGATAGAAGAAAGAAGGGAGAGAGCAATAATTTGGCTGGGGGCATACCAACAATAGCTTGCTAGGGCATACAACAAAAAGGTCAATCCCAGGGAGTTCTAGATTGGGGACCTCATCCTTAGAAAGGTTGTCGGCAACAAGAAAGATCCTAGGGAGGACAAGCTTGGCCCAAACTGGGAAGGACCATATCGAATCATCTCGATCGCCAGCAATGGCACATACTAGCTCAAAGACACTGATGGCAAGGAGTTGCCAAGACCTTGAAACACAAGCAATTTGAAGTTTTTCTACTATTAATTTCTATTTTGGAGTTTTATGTAAAGATTTATTAGCCGAAGTATTAATAAAATACTAGCTCGATTTTGTTTTTATGAAATATTGTTGAAATTTGTATGATAAGACTGAAAAGTCTTAAGACGATGTTCCCATGGTGAGCATGGCGAATAACTTAGACTTGCCATGATGGTAGAGTTGAACTAAGTTTGCGATGTTTAATAGGAAACATGACGAATGACTTAGACTTGCCATGATAGTAGAGTTGAACTAAGTTTACGATATTTCAGTAAGAAACATGACGAATGACTTAGACTTGCCATGATGGTAGATTTGAACTAAGTCTATGATGTTTCGGCATGAAACAAGACGAAATTGGCCATGACTGGGTCAATTTGAAAGAAAAGCCGAGGAGTATGGCACTCTTGGTGCACTAAGGTTAAGCCTTAAGTGCTTCGTTTGGGCGAGCTAAACATAATGACCTCGTCAAGAATGTCTACATGAGACTTCGCCGATAACCATTTGATGCATCCTTAATGCGAACATAAGTGGTACTTAGGTTCACATTATGGGGTAGGAAGTGCGAATGAGCATAACACTTGTGAAATTTTCAAGTTGAAGTTATCCGAGATCATTGACAAGTGATACTATCCGAGATAAGTCAATTTGAGATGACAGTACTGTACTGTACCCAAATGTAATTATCTGAAATACCTAGTCCGGGTGTTAGCCTTGGAAATGTGAAGTCATGCTAGAAGACAACAAGTACAAGTGAAGAAACAACAATTGTAAAAAGTTGATGAAAAAAATGTGATAAGTGTTGTTCAGTCGAGATAAATAACACAAGTTGTTATCTGAGATGATTAGTTCGTTCAATTCTAAGGTGCGGATGTATCCAAGGTATTCTTGTCCGAGGTGAGGAACCAAGTTGCCAGACTTGGAAAAATAGGAAATTCTAAGCATGCAAAAATATGCAAGGCATAAAAGAAAGGCAGTGAGCATACATGAAAGCAATATTCAATACTTAGAAGAAAAGAGAAGACTTGCATTCATAGATGAAAGTTGATTACAATATAAGGCACATCGGCCCAACTAAAGAGAAGATTATTCAAGGGAAATGATTCCAAAAACAACAAAGTTACAAAAGTTCAAAGAAAGAAAAGAAAAAGAAAAGAAAATCCTAAGTACGTAGGTCTTCAGTATTTTCCTCAGGCTATCCTGCCTCGGCAATTGGCATTGTTTCAGCCTCGGCAGTTAGCTCCGTAGACTTCTCATCCTCAATCTCAGCGTTGATCTCTAGAAGGGTCTGGTCTAGACTCTTCTTAGCATAAAGGATCTCGGTATCAGGGGTAACCTTTTGGGGAGAGGTGCCTTTGGAGACGTCGTCTTCTTTCTCTCCAGTCAAGTCCAGGACTTGATCGTTAAGAGTTGGGGACTTGGCCTCTACAGTAACCTCAGCCGCCCCAGCTTCTTCAGCCTCGGTGCCTTCATCTTCAGTGTCGACCTTCTCTTCGGCCTTAGATCAGTCAGGCGAGGGGGAAAAGGGCACTTTCAGTTGGCTTATGTCCCGGAGAGGCGAGTCCTCGGGGACGGACAACTCCTTCAAGGCCCACATCTAGTAGAGATAATAACCTTTGTTACGGGCCAAGTTCACTTGTGCTTTATACTGATCATGAACATCGGCCTGCCCCTTCGCGTAGGCCTTCTTGTCGGCCTCTTTGAGCTCGGCCTCCACGGCAACCAAAACGTCCTTGAGCCTGGCCTCGGCCTCAGCCATTTTGATCTCAGCAGCCTTGGCCTCGGCTTTGGCAGCTTCTGCATCAGCCTCGATAGCCTTGGCTTTGACCTCGGCTTTGTTTTGAGCAACCTTGGCAGCCTTTGCTTTATCCAATAAACTTTGATTGCTGGCCTCAGTTTTGGTGAGGGAAGAGAGGAGATTTGCAGCTTCCTGGATCTTCTTGGTAAGATCCTTCTTCACCAACTCGGCCTTGATCGCATGAGAATGAGCATGCTAGATGGCCTGAAATAGAAGAAGCAAGTTAGTGAAATTTGACAATGTGTAAAAGGCATCAATGAAAGCACAATAAAAAATTGCAAGTTAAAGGATTTACCAGAACAAAGTGTCGCATCATCATTGCGAAGTTATCGTACTAATTGAAGTCGGTCATTTGGTTCATGTTGGCCGGAAGTAAAACTGCTATTGATAGAGCAGCCCCGACCTCAAGACTCTCAATGGCACTGTCACTGGCCTTCAGAGGTTGGTCTTCTACAAGGACCTCAGGGGCCCAGGTGTCTTTGGGATGGAAGCTGCTACCACCATCCTGGCTTTGAGACCCCAGCTTCTTCGGTAACGGCGCATCAGAAGATTTAGCCTCTGCCGGTCTCTTCTCAGCATTGGCTAATTTGGATATCGAGACGGTGTCCTCCAGGTCCTTCTCGGAGTTAGAGGGAACATGGGTGACAGTGGCTTTGGTTGGGATTGCGAGGAAGGGGTGGACTGAAGAGTCACGATGTCGGGCAAACCAAAAAGAAAATCCTTATCGATTGTCAGTTTGCGACCCATTTCTTCGGCGGTGGCGGCGACGGTAACCCCGGTACCGAGCTTAAAGGCCGAAAGGACAATTGGCGGGTTGACAGGATCATAAGACGACACCTCTGAATCTCGACGCTTTCTGCTGTGGGTTTTACCGGTAGAAACGTTGGGAGGTCAACGACGGCATTGGCGCTGGCGTTGGCCTTGTGCTGGTGGAATGAGATGAGCTGGAGCAGAAGTGGATGGTTGGTCTACAGGGTTAGATGATGAGACTTGGTCTGGCCTCGGTAAAGAAGCTGCAGGGGGAGTTGATGCAGACGGTAGAGTGCTGCTCCTCTTTGGCATGTCAGGGAGAGGAGATCTGTATGTTGGAATGTAATTTAGTAGAATGAGGGCTCTGCGCTTTTTGATGGGTAAGTTCAGGAGCCTCTTCAGATCTTGGCTCGGTGCGTAGGACTGCTAAATGATTTGCTCGGCTGAGAAAGAGCTTCAAAAATCAAAGTGAAACTTTAGAATATATATAGGAGATAAACGCATGAGATGAAACAAAATGAGACTTTTGCTAAAATTCTTACCCTCATCCTCTCTAGAAACTCTTCGGCGTATGGGGTAGAGGTGAAGATCATCGTTTGGCGCAAACTCCCAATTTCCTGAGACAATTAGGTAGTCGTCTCTAGTGCCTTTGTTAGAGTTGGGCAGGTTGGCAATGAGTTTGTATGCGGTGGATCTGGGTTTCAGGTAATAAGTATAGCCACTCTTGGATTTAAGGCTACACATAGTGTAGCAGTACTGAAGGTCGGATGGCATTTTCTTGGCGTGCCAGCTTGGCAACACCATTGATGACCCTAAAGGTGTTGATAGATAACTGCATAGGGTTGAGTTTGTAGTAGTGAAGGACTTCTCTGAAGTAGATGTCAAGGGAGAATCTGATTCCACCCTCGATTATGGAGACTACGGGAAATGGGTAGAAGGTCTCTCCTGGCATGATCGAGTCCTCCTTCCTAGCCAACTTGAGGTGGACATTGGCCGGGATAAAGAACTCTTGGTAGAAATACTCAAGTTTATTAGGGGTGTCTACCCTCCATTTAAACATCCCCATAATGTCGGCTTGAAGTGTTTGGTGCTAGATTTTCGAGAAAAGAAGTTGGTGTGGGTTTGAAGACCTCAACTAAGACCCTAATGGCTCTAGGGCAAGGGTTTTGGTCGCTTAAAGGCTTAAGGAAGATTTTGTTTTAGTTTTCCTAAGGCAGCACTGTCCTAAGTCAAATCCCAAAGCCTAAATCTACGAAGGTGAACAAGATATAAGGGCAAGAATATGGAAAACAAACAGAGAAAACATGATTCAAAGTCTAAACAATGCAGAAACATAGACAAGAACAATGCTAGACATTCAAGAACACGAATATGATCAAGTGCAGCGATGAATATGCAGAAAATGTGAACACAAATATGAATGGCAACCAAAATACCATTCCAGTGTGTATTGGTGTGTGTGACACGAACAAAATATGATCTAGAACATGAAAAGCAGCAAACATCATCAAAGAAGATTTCTTGGCCATGGATGGAAATTTTATATGCGTACAACAGTTTAGAAATAAAATTATTCACAGAACATTGAGAGGCAGAAAATGAAAAAGAAGAAATCAGAGACTTACCGATTGGGGCCAAGGAAATAGGCACCGGAATAAAGATCGCCGGAGTCAGACGACGACAATGAATGGAGCAGAATGGTGAATGCTTCAAACGAGGTGGTAAACGGAGCACAGGTGCAGAGCTTCAAAGGGTTTGAAAATGGTGGTTTGAAGAGATAAATTTTAGAGAGAGAAAGTTTAAGGCGAAGAAAAAGATTGTAATTGCAGAAGTAAAGAGACGGAGAGAGAAGGGAAGGAGTTTTGTCAAAAATATGAAAAGACGGCAAAATAAAATGAAGTGCCTTGGATGACGTGTTTGTCAAGCGGCGTGGGCAAAAATGATGCGATCTGATAGCACATGTCGGGTACGAGCCAAAGAGAAAGGGACATGTGGAGGAAACCGTTGAAATAACCGTGCGTAACAGCTCATGCGCAGTTGTGGTTTTTGAAATTATTGAAATAAATGAGGCAATAACCTCAGCTAGAGGAGCAATCTCTGCTGAAGTGCTTAAAAGAACTTGGTTCTTAATTCTTGATAAAGTGGGCAACTGAATCGTGGTTACTTGAAACCGACGAGTCATGATTTTGGTTGGAGTAGTATCTGCGTTTTTGAGTCGACATGTTATGTGGAGAAATTATGTAGGTTTCATCCCCTCAGGATGCCGATGT
Source organism: Camellia granthamiana (assembly GCA_036172215.1). Classification (NCBI taxonomy): domain Eukaryota; kingdom Viridiplantae; phylum Streptophyta; class Magnoliopsida; order Ericales; family Theaceae; genus Camellia; species Camellia granthamiana. The sequence goes on along the minus strand of CM069908.1, from coordinate 100,969,638 downwards.
GATAGACCCTAGGGGGTAGTTGTGGGGAAGTATTTTACGAATAGCGCCATGTGGCCAAGATAGTCCTGGGATGTCGGCTAAGGTGCCACATGGATGAGTCATGTTGCCGAGGTGACACGGTATTGCCGAAATGTTCTACGGTAATGTCGGAATGTCGAGGTATCCGAATAAGAGACAAGAGTCTTAGAACAGAAGATGATCTCAGTTTGGATAAAGATAAGGCTCATGAAGAGTTTATTCAAATCTAGCTGAGAGTCTAAGATGAGCATTGAGCCTGAGTCTAATAAAGTGAGGCTTCTAAGGGATCAGGTCACTGCTGGTTATAAAAGCAAGGCACTCTCGTGGGTCTGGGGTAAGTTCTTTCTTGTGAGTTTAAGTACTATTTGCTATCTGTGAGAGATAAAGTTTTACTGACTTGATCATCGGAGTGCCCCCAAGTGGACAAACCACCACGGAATTCTCATCTTCTTGTTGGCAGATAGTTGTCTCATTCTATTCCGTCGGTACTCTCCAGCTGAGTTCCCCTTTTGGTTGTGTGGTCGGAAATTAACACCCACAATAGCTAATATAGAACAAATAAAGAAGCCTTTAGTATAATTTTTCCAAACGTGATTAGTATATTTTCCAAATGTGGCTAATACAGTAAACCACATGGGCAAATGTGCCAATTCCCATTCAATGGGACTTCTATGTTCATCAAAATAAAGTTGGGACTGATGATTCACAAGTTCACCTTTTGGAATTTATGGATCAATCACCCATTTTGTATAAGGATAAATTACAAATACACTTGTTAAGGTTGGTTTAAAATACAGATTGTCTTTTATAATTTGAAAAATTGTAAAAATACTACTTGTCAGAAAATTTTTATTTAACAGAATTAACTGAAAAAATAATTTTTTTAACTACTCTCTTATATAATGATAAAATTACTTAAATTATTAATTGAAATAACTTTCTAATATCATTAAAATAAGGCAACTCTCAAAGATAAAGTGTAAAATGCAAATACATATGATAAAATTATTCTAACATCATTAAAATAAGACAACTCTTTTTATTATTATTATTTTTATTTTTATATATCTTTTCTAATTATTAACCAATCATTTCACTTATACATTATTAAATTTATAAAGTAAGTATAGAAAGTGAATTTGTATATTATTTTCCTATAAAAAAATGACATTGAAAAATATCAATAGCTCTGCATTTGTCTTTCGCGATACCATTTATTAAGGTATTTGGATTCTTTAACATGCGGAAAAAAAAATCAACAATAAAAATGATGAAAACTTTTGGAATAGTTTTTTTTTATCAGTAAAAAAAAAAATTATTGATGAAAATAACACATATTATATATAAAATTACATCAACAAAGAAGAGATAAGAGCAAAAAGATTATAGTGTAGCTTCAAAGTCGAAAAAATAACATAATCAAGTATTAGTTTAAGCCAGAAGAGTTGGTGAGAGACCACCGGGGGAGGGGATTATTGATGAAAGTAACACTTTATATATAAAATTACATCAACAAAAAAAAGATAAGAGCAAAAAGATTATAGTAGAGCTTTAAAGTCGAAAAAATAACACAATCAAGTATTAGTTTAAACCAAAAGAGTTGGTGAGAGACCGCCGGGGGAGTCAAATCAAAACACACTAAACAACAATCCTACACACTACAATAATAGAGGGCCCCAACTGGCTAAGAACAATGGCAGACAACAAACAAAATTTTCTGATAGACCTGCATCAGCAACATCCACCACCGTTAGGATGTAGCAGTATCCTAGTTACAAATTCTTCGATGCGAAAAGCCACCTTGATAATATCTTCATGGCTGGAAAAGTATGTTTTAATAACCAAACGCACTCCCACAACACCTCCACCAATTAAAATATAATAATTTGTTAGTCACAACTTTAAGAACTTATTGCAGTAGAGTTACTAGTTGCATTCTTCACTTTGATTTATATGCAATTTTTTTCAAAACAAAAATAAGTGCCAAGCAAGCTCTCAGTCGGATTGCACATGTTTGAATATTTCTTCAAGCATGAGAATCAGAATCCGAATTTGTTAAAATTGAAAATCTCAATTACACAGTAAATTTGACCCATTATTGGACTAACTTGAACGAACTTCAATGATCCAAACCATCATATATATATATAAGTATTGTTTTTTTCTTTTTTATGTGCCATATTCTAAAGGTTTATTTATTTATTTTCTAAAAAAGCTATATTAGCATGTTTTTTTCGTTTACATATAAAGTTTTACATAAATTAAGTTTCAATTATAATAACCAATTTTATATGAACTCTATTTGAGAAATACTTATTATTCATATATATAATTATAATTTAATTATTATGATATTTGAAAAAAAATTATCTCGATATAAAAATAAATAAATATTTCACTTATATATAAAATTTTACATAAACTCAATTTTCAATTTTAATTATAATAACTAATTTTATATGCACTCTATTTGAGAAATATTTATTTTTCATATATATAATTATAATTTAATTATTACGATATTTGAAGAAAAAATTATCTCAGTATACAAATAAATAAATAAATAAGATAAAATGTGCTTAATTATGTGCATTGCATGGATCAAATTAATTTTTTTTTATATTTTATATTTTTTGTCTATCTTATTGATGTATTAATGTTAATTTATATTTAATTTTTTTATTTAACATGAAATTATTTATTACAAAATATTTATATTTAATTTAAATTTTATATGCCTATATACAATATGTATGAATAATTCAAAAAGAATATTAAAGAAAAAATCAATACTCTACATAATTAATTTATGTATTTTCTTCTTAATTCAATCACAACATATTTATTAGGGCGTTTCGGCAAAAAGTCCATTTTTAGATTTTCTTTGGCCAAAAGTCTTGGTGGTAGAATACTTTGTTTAAAAAGACAAATTTAGACAAAAAGACCAAAATACCCTCTATATATGACATACACAATGCAAAAAATCAAAATCCCTCTCTCTCTCTCTCTAATCTAAGACCCAAACCCTAATCGTCGTCGTCGGTTTCTTCTTCCTCTTTTCTCTCTGTCTCTCTGTCTCTCACTTGAGCTATGGTTTGTCAATCGGCGGTGGTTCTCTCTCACCGACCTCGCTGTCATTGTCTCTCTCCTCTCTCCCCTCTGACAGCACCACTACGATAGTTGTTCGCCCACCACTGTCTCCTCCTCTCACCGACGTCATCGCCAATTGACCACCACTCCTCCGCCGCTTCTCTCTCTTCTAAACACCCCCACCGCAACATATATTGCCATCGCCATCGTCAACATCCATATGCTCGCTCTTCATCACTCTTCTTCTGTTGTTTCTCCTTTTCGTCACTCTTACGATCTTACTGACATAAATATAAATCCTACCTTTGAATTAACCCATCTTAAGCACTTTTTCGTGTAATAAAGTACTTAAATATTGTCATATAAAAGTTAGATCATAATCAAACACCACTTGAAGCATAATTAAAGACTCGATATACCACTTTAGACATAACAAAAAATATAAGAAATTGGTAAAGACCTTTTCGATTAATAATCAAAATAATACACCATGAGTTATAACCAAGTCATAATTTGTATATTATAAAATTTTCCGTTATTTTTATTTTTTTAAGAAAAAAATAATTTGATATAGGTGAAATTCATAATTTTTGATAAATTTGATTAACACAAATGAGGATTTGATTTTAGGTTGAGAATACACTATTTTTTTTTTTTACTTTAAAAGAAATTATTTTTATGAGCCTTTTACATAGGATCACACACATAGCGATAAAAATTTTCATAAGCTATTAACAAATCTGTTTGTATTTGACTTTCACTTGTTAAAATTTTCCACAAAAAAATATAAAACTCATAATCAATTTTTTATTTTAAAAATAAATTCACGTGTATCACGCGGGTCACCTACTAGTTTATGTTATATAACTAACTAAAAAATTTATCAATGCAAAAATTTAAATTGATCCAACATCAATTGTCATATTATTAAATCATTTTTATCCATACAACCTACATGTTCTTAAAAATATATCACCCAGTGGCTATGATATATATGTAATTTGATCATGTAATTATTTGTCTTTGCATGCATGTTCTTCTCATCTTGTCATATGAGATGAACAGTTCAGATCATTGACATGAGTACAAATTAGTCTCATGATACGCCAACTTTATTTGTGAAGTTAAGATATTCAACATTAGCAAATCTGAATTATGAGAATCAACCTCTCCCCTTAAAACTTGTACACTGTGTTTGGCAATATTGCCCCCAGGTAGTATGCAAATTAATTGGAAACATGCTCCTATGTTGTATTCATTTTCTGTACTCAAATAAAAAATGAATGACAAAATGGCATATCTTTAGCTGTCCCTTTTGAAGTTTAAATAATCACAATTCCATTTTCACAGATGGTTGAACATGTGTTCATTGACATTGAAATAAGTTCTTCCATCATCAGCAACAATGGTGGTGGATGAGGATTCAAATCCTTTATATTTTATAGTAATGTAAAATGTTTCCCTTCTATTTTTGTGATGGGAAATGTTATACAAACTAACAAACATTTGTCATGCAACAATCAAACTTTGGAAATGGAAACAAAACTTGCTTCAATGATATGATAGGTGTCACATTAGTAAGTAAAACAAGTCTGTAAGATTTATCAAATCATAAACGCCTAATACTATCATCCGATTTGGATCCACCAAGTCAATCAAGGTCTAAAGTTGTTCTGGTTCTTATGGTTGTAACAAAAACTCAAATCCTACCTTTTTACCATGGAACAAGTTTGAAAACAGAGACAAAGATATCAGTTCAGCTAAGAAAAGAAAAAAAGAACAACTATTACTATATATCCAACAACAATATAAAAGATAGAATGAAAAAATTCACTTCTAAAGGACCCTCAGCTTAACCCTAAATGGGTTTCGGCATTGTGTCTTTGTCAGTGCTGCCCTTTCTGATTCCTATTTGAAGGGTAAAAAATTGTTGTAAGTTATAGAAATACACAAATGAATATTGAAAAGATATAGCAGGGTGACAAAAAGATATACACATTTAATTATTTTTAGGTATACATGTGCACTTATCACAGAAGATGTGGTAGGCCACGAGGGGAATGGTTATCCCATGTACAGCATGCCATCAAATACCATCAAATACAACATGCTTTCATAATGTGTCAAAAAGTTCTGTGCCCTGGACAGTGAGTCTTCAACATCAATGAGACGACTACTGAATTGTGAATCAATGTGAACAAATCTATATTCATATTGTGGACTGCTGTCTGGATCTACATTTGTGACTAGAACTTGAATCCTCACCCGATCTCCAACAAAGTTAGTCTCAACTCTGAACTGCATGATATTGTTGGCTGTAACGACCCCAAAATGCATATCATGATTATAATTAATTAATTAGGTGTTAAATTATAATTGTAATATGTGTTATGTGATTTTTGAATGTCTATTTGTTGATTGTAGACATGATTTGTGCTATGTACGTTTGTGATTGTATGTTAAGATTTGAAGACTGATCAACAGTTCTGGAAGCCCACTGTGAGTAACGTTATTGTAAAGATATGTTCATATGAATTATATTCGAAATGTATTCGTTCACTTAAACAAAATATCATTTCAGAAATTATAACTTATCAAATAACATTTCGAATATAATTCATGTGAACATATCTTTACAATAACGTTACTCACAGTGGGCTTCCAGAAACGGTTGATTGGTCTTTAGAACTTGACCTACAATCACAAACGTACATAGCACAAAATATGTCTACAATCAACAGATAGACATTCAAAAATCACATAACACATATTACAATTAAAATTTAACACCTAATTAATTAATTACAATCATGATATGCATTTTGGGGACATTACAGCCAACCACTTCTTACATACCCTTCCACATTCTAAAACACAATTAGTTGGGAGTCTATTGAGGATGTTAATGATGTGGAATCCATATCAACCATTGAACAACCATGGTATATGAAGAAGCAGAAATACCAATCAAACTCACCAAATAAAGCATACTAATTTCATAGTAGCCAGATTGAAAGAATCAAAGTTAAAAGGCATCACAATAAGATTTATGAAACATTTACAAGTCACTTCAGTAAAATAACATAATGTAAGGTTCTTCAAATAGAACTTGGACATTATGTTATATAATTACTGAACTGAGCTATCTCCCTTTTATAGAACCATTCATCTTCTCAATGGACGGCTAAGATAAACGAGATCCAATGGATACAATTAGGCTGCTAGAATACGCATAGGTAATAGTTAAAGCACTTTTGTCTTTTCAATGACTACCATTAAATTTCTAGAATACTCCTATAACATATTTAAAACATTTTTATCTTTGCCATGGCTATCATTAAACTTCTACAATACTTATCTAATATCTTTCTACTATATTCTGAACATCTCTACTCTACTCTACTTTACTCGGAAGTTTTCCATACTTCCCTAGGGACACCGGCTCATTCTAGAATAGAAAACAACTATTAGATGAATCCTACTAATTATCTTGTCACATATACATAAGAGAAAAATTTGCAAACACCTATTGGAAGGTAATATGATATCATTGGTATCACTGTTATATTGATTTTTTTTTTCTCGCCGATCATTCATCATCAGTCGTTCGCCTCTTGCTGTATTCGACCGTCACTTCATTTTTGGTTGCGTTGTGGGTAGGGTAAGAAAGAAGCATATAACATAGAAAAAGGGAAAAGGTAGGAGAAAAAAAAAAGTCCAAAACAACTTCGCTTTGGAAGCACTACAGGGACATTACAAGAAAACACTACAGATGACCTGGACTTGGGTGTTTGGGTGCATTTGGTAGGGGAGGGGGATTAAAAAAATAATTTATAGTGTGTTGGGATGGGTATATGAGAGATTTCGGCAATAATAAAAAATAAAAAAACAAAATAAATTACACTATTAGTTTTTATAATTTCAATAAAATGCCAATTTACTTTTTGAATTTTGAATTTGAAATAATATAATTTTTACATTTTCAATTTTCAATTTTGTTGTAATGCAATCATTCTATCACTTACCATTAAGATTTGGAATGAATAAAATCATGTGTAAAATTAGAGGGACCAAAGTAAAATTCAAAATAACTGTAGTCCTTCCATCACTTATCGTTAGAATTCAAAACAATTGCAATTCTTCTATTTTGGTTCCTCTAGTTTTACATGTGATTTTTTTGGTTAAACATGTTAACAACACATGATGGTGGAATTACTTTGCAACAAAATTGAAAGTGTAAGGATCAAATAATTCAAATTAAAACTACAAGAATCAAAGTGAAATTTCGCTCCAATTAGAGAAACCAATATAATAATTTACCCAGAAAAAATTTGGTGAGGAGGCTAAAGGGGATTAGTGGTGGCGATGAGGGGTGAAGTATCAACGTAGGCGTGGATGAGTAAATATTGAATGTATTGAGGATCCTAGATGGGATCGTTGGTAGCAACTCGTAGATTTGATCGTAAAATCGGATGGAGAATCATAAGATTTTGCTTTCAATACAAAGTAAAATGAAAAATTATCGATAATACTAATGTATTTTATATAATTTTAAAATCATTAAGAAGAATAATAAATTTGATATAATACATCTTCTATATTAACATAAATTAAAAAAGTTGCTTTGAGAAAAATTTATAATCAATTTTTTTTTATAGAGATATACACATATACATAAATATATAAGATTTTTTATATTTTATTTTGGTAGAATCCAGATAGTAGTGGAATCGAAATTGTAGTACGATTTTACATGATTTTATAACTAAGATCATAGTCACATTAAGATCCTACACAATTTAAGATCTTAGTGTGATCCAGATCGTTTGATCCAACTGGAGTCGTAGCATCCTAAGATACTACAATTCGAATCAAAATTTTGATAAACATGCCGATGAGCAATCTTAATTTGTGAGAAATGTTTGGTTAATGAGAGACTACTTTTGTCCACTTAATCTCATTTGCAACTTTTATTTGTTGGTAGTAAATATTATTTTGGCATAAAGGGGATTGGAGGTCATGAGATGTAGATGAAAGGGGTTGTAGGTGGCGAGGAGGTTGGATCTAAGGCAGGCGGTGGCGACAGGATAAAAGAGGAGTAGTGTGAGTAGGGGAGAAAGGGAGATGGTGGGGGTGGCCAATGGTGGCACTAGCCAGTGGAGATGGGTAAAGAATGGGATTTGTTGATTGAGAAATTAGAGTTTATAATTGTTGAAAATTGGGTTGGGTTTAGAACCCATATCCGATTGTGTCGCCCATAATGACATAACCCATGACCCAGAGATCTAGTTAGGAGAGATTCATTTAGAATCTACTTATCCTAGGGATAAGAATGTATAACTCACTAGCTAATCTTGTGGGTGGTTATAACTCTTCCATAGAATATACGTATTATATTTGAGAGAGTAAGATTTTTTAGCCGTATGAGTAATCTGTATTTGTTTTCTCTCTCATAGACTCTCTCTTCTTTCTCTCTCAATAGAAACACAGAATAGTCTTTATACTGTGAAAAATGTGGGTAATTCTTTAATAGTTCTATCTCACTGCAGGAAATTGTTCGAAGACATTAATGGTGGCACGTGATTCATCCACATAATCTATGGATTCGGTTTGAGTGTAAAAGGTATGCCTGAATCCATTTATTTTAGTTGTATACTATTTCTTATTTTTCCTACAATAATTTTTAAGGTTTCAGTACTATTTGACAATTTTAAATAGAGATAAAATTTATAAAAAAATTTGATAGAAATACCATTTTTCATACGTTTAGAATGTAAGCAGCAATTCCTAGCACTAAACCAATAACTAAAATAATTTTGGTCAATATAATCAGGTTTTGTTAGGAATTTCTCCAATAATTTTTGGATAAATAACAATTACACCCCTTGAGATTTTATTAAAATATGAATAGCCTCTGTGATTTTGAAAATTACATTCCACCCCCTGAGGTTTCTAATTTCATAACAAATTGCCCATTTTATTAATAAATTATCAAACCAATTAACATGTTTTAATAATGTTAAAAATATGTTTCAATTCATAATTTAGGTAAGGGTTTTGATTTGTGGCACTAAATTGGGGGCACTAATGCCCCTAATTTCCATATAAGGCAAAAAAAAAAAAAAAAAACAAAACAAAACAGTTACCCAGAATGGAAATTAGGGGCATTAGTGCCCCCCAATTTAGTGCCACAAAACATTTTCCTTTAGGTAATTTTATTACTGTAGAGGAGAGCAATTATGAATTTCATTTTTTTAGTTAATTCTGTTAAATACAAAATTATAATAAGGGGGTATTTGTAATTTTTCAAACCACAGGGGGCAATCTATATTTTAAACAAATCTCAGGGGGTGTATTTATAATTTACCCATAATTTTTTTTTTAATTTAAATTTTGGTTTAAAATTTGAATGATGGAACTTAAAAGAGAGACATTTAGAAGAAAAAAAATAATGCTCAGTAATGGAACTTTCCTAATTCATTAGTTAAAATACGGAAAACAAAAAAGTAGAATTTTTTGAAAACTGTTTTCTAAGAGTAAAGTCGCCATACAACTTATTTTGTATTGATTACCTTGTATATTGATTAAAATGTAATGGTGTTTTTTTTTAATTGAATAATGCTGAAACTTTCTTATTTATAAAATTCTGTTTGGTTTGGTTTTTAGAATATATTTTTAGAATTTTTTTTAAGAAATTAAAAATTAAATTGGTAAAAAAATTAAAAACACATCATTTTTATATAATTTTATCTTTTGGGAGGGTAGAAATACTTTTTTTATATATTTATTTTTGTTAAATTATTTTCAATTTTTTCAAAAGTCAAATATGGCGATGATTTTGATGTCATTATTAAACTAATCCATTAAATCAAAAAATTTAAAACATTTCATATGTTAAATATATTGATTACACATTAAAAGTCTAATAACCATCCATTAGATTATAACCATAAAAAAAAATATATGTATTTGCTAACAACACATACAACCATGTATTACATTATAACCATCCAAAAACATCAACAAAAACAACCACCCATTACATAATCATCATCCATACACATACTAAAAAATTAATTTAGTACAAATATAAAGAATTTATCTTTTTTATATAATTTTATCTTTGATGGGTAGAAAATAATTTTTAAGAATTCAAAAATAATTTTTTGACATTTATTTTTGTCAAATTAGTTTATATTTTATCAAATTGATGATTTTGCCCTTGAAATGGAGCAACGGTGTCTTCAATTATTCTTATTTGAAATGAGATTCAAAATTTAAAGTCAAATATATCACAATTAAAAAGCCAGGGATCAAAGTGACACAAATCTTAAACTACAGAGACCGTTAATATAATTCTCCCTAAGTATTAACATTGTATTTGCAGCAAAGATGAGCGACAGAACTCATTAAACTAGGGATGTCAATTTGAACCCAATCTGACGGGGACTCGGTCCCCCCGACCCCGATTAGATGATTTTTTCCCGAAAAATACCCCCGACGGACCGGGGATGGTATTCGAAAATGAATTCCCGACAATTGTTGGGCCGGGGATGGTTATAGGTTCCCCTGTCCCTGCCCTCGGCCCCTGCCCCATTTCCACCTCGAACTAAAATTCCTAATTTTTGGTTTTTTTTTTTTTAATTTTCTGTTGGACATTTGAGAATTGAGATATTATGTTGTATGGATTATTTTGAGAGGATGGACCCATGGAACTTGGTTAATAATGTTAGTTGTGCATGCTACTTTGCAAAATTCACAAGTGGTGTTTTTTTTTTTTTTTGGTGGCGTGGGTGTTGTTTTGTATCTTGTTTGTCATATTGTTATTGTTTGGATGTTTATGTTTTTACATTACTGGATTATGTTTTATATATATTATTTTTATTTGCCTAAAAAAAAAGAAATAAAATGGGTTATGCAAAATTCCAAAAAAAAAAAAAAAAGGGGGTTGGGGATTGTCGGGGTTAGGGAAACCCAATCCCTGTTAGGGGGCAGGGGGGGTGATGGGTTCCCCACAGGGGAGCGGGGGCGGGGACGGGAAATTTTATACTTTCGGGGATCGGGGACGGAGAGTGTAATCTCCGCTCCCGCCCCGGCCCATTGCCATTTCTACATTAAACCAAGATATATAGTGATAAAGAAATTGTGAGGTAATGCTATGGTGCACACTCTCAAAAAGTGTGTACCATATATAAATTATGACAATTGTGGGATTGATTACCACAAATGTTATAACTGAATTCTTTTAAGGTTATAACTATAAAAAAAACATAAATAAATAAAAATTGAGTCATAATCAAACACAACTTCAGGTATAACCAAAGGACTTTTGATCATAATTAAAATAATGTAATAATCAATATCACAATGAGTCATAATTAATAACATAATATTTATAACTAAGCCATAATCAAGTCATAATTAAAACCACAATCGATCATAACTAAGGATCATAGATGTCGTAATTTGGGCAACTGGCACACACGTAAAAAGAGTGTATGATACAATTTCCCTAAAACATAGAATAATATTATACGTACCAATTAGTGTACCAACTAGTGTACTAACAGATGATGTGGCAGAATTTTTGGAAGTTTTAGGTATTTATAATTTGTATAATAGGTAGAGTCTGTTATAATGTCATAATACTAGTTAATATACTAATTGGTATATTAATTGATGCATGTAGCACCACCGAAAAAAATATAATCATCCAATTATTATGAATTTTGAACACCCTTTAATGTAACAAGTCCACTGGATTCCAAAAAAAAAAAAAAAAAAAAACTTGATTAAGGTGCTTTTTTTTATTATATTTTATATTTTATATTATTGATTTTTGATATACCGAAATGTGTCTAAAATATTTTTTTGATTGAAGTCATCAGTTTAAAATGTTTGTTGGTCTTTGTATTTTACTATTGAGACATTCTTGTGATTATTCGAACTATATGTGATTATTTGTATTGTGAGAACATGTGTTTTGAGTTTGATTACAATATCTAATTTTTATCTATAAATTTTTTTTTGGTTAGAAAATGTTTATTTACTGATTTAGTATCTATCAAATTGAGTTTATAATTTATTGGGATAACTACCAAAAAAAAAAAAAAAAAAAAAAAAAAAAAAAAAAAAAAACGGAGTCTTGTAATAAAATAAATCATAAGTTTTTTTTTTTCTTTTTTTATTTTAGGCTTTAGGATTTAAATTGACAAGGTTTATTTTATTATAAGGGGCAAACCTTAAGTTTTTGTAATTTTTCTTAATTTATTTTTTTATTTATCATGCCATTATAGACAAAATTATGAAAAAAAAACCTATTTTATAATATATCCTTTTGTTATTGTACTTTCTTTTATATGATTTGCAAAATTTTAAACTCTTAAATGTCTAGCCTGTGAAAAATTTCTATAGTCACACCTCTGGTGGGTACAAGTGACAACTTTGTGCATGGTGTGAGTATTGTCTGGGTAAAGTACAACTTAAATCAGTTGCAACTTGCAAGTGAGATTCATAATAAATAAATTTAAATCACGCTACTCTCTACAAAATAATTAAAGTAAATACACCAATACCATTGAATTATTAATATAAAATTGAAGTAATTAAATTAAAGTAATAAATTTAAATCACGCTACTCTCTACAAAATAATTACAGTAATTAAATTAAATAAAGTCAAAATCATTCAGGTTCTTACCGGATATCGGACCTTCTTGGCAAAAGAGTAATGATATATAAATAAAAAATTAATATAAAATTTTTATACATCATAATGTGGCTGAATGGTAATCTTTCACTTTAAGATGAAATACCCATAATAATAATAATTTACATTTACAAAAATACTACTATCAAACTACAACAAAAAGCATTTTTGGCGACGTTTTTTAGCAACCAAATTGAAATTAGTCGCCAATTGTATATTTTTGGCGACAATATACTTGTTGGTCGCCAAAAAATAAATTATTGGCGACCAATATCTCAATTGGTCGCCAAAAACGTTTAGCGCCAACTTAAATTTTTGCACGGGAGCGCTAAAAATGTTTTCGCGACCAAATTAATAAATAGCTGCGAAATTTTTGGTCGCCAATTGTAACTTTTTGGCGACAGAATTAAAATAGTCGAGGAAAGGTGAACGATATTTATGGCAGCCTAATGATTTTCGTCGCCAACAAATTAGGGGTCAAAACGACGTCGTTTTGAATCTGTCTTTTTTATTTTTATTTTTCTTATCTTCAATAGTTGAGTGACCCTTTTAGTGAATAAACAAGGATTGACCTAATATTCATCTCATCTAGGGGTGAGCAGCGGATATACCGATCCGCTCAAACCGATTGATTCGAATCGATCTGCCGCATTTTGGACGGAATCATGATGACGAGTAGACGGTTGCAGATTGATTTTTTTCCCAATCTGCCTAGTTTTGGATGGATGGCGGATTTGAGGTTCTTTTGGCCACAACCGAACCGCCATATTGCGAGCACCTCTATTAATTTGTAAGACTTTGTATTTTCAATTTGTTTAGATATTCTATTTGTGTTTTCAATTAAAAAAAATTTAAATATTCTGATGAAAAAGAGTTTTCAACTTGAAAATATTTTTTAAATTGAAAAAAATAAATGTATTATTTATCTATATTTGTTGGTTTTTAAATCTAACTCTAAAAATAATAAATAGAAAAGATGATATATGCTGGTTGGTTTTTGTTTTAAAAAACAGATATAGATGTAACAATACAGAGGCATAGAATCTCTACTACTGCTCTGTTAATAATTTTGGTGGTTTGAATTGTTTTTATAGTTTAAGAACCACAGATTATAATACTTTATGTGGATGAGGCATGCTGTGATTGTAATATGTGAATGAGGCATGAAAGTTTCAAATTTTCTTTCTTTGGATGAGGCATGTAGTGATTATAATACTTTTTTAAGCTGTTGACTGTAATATATATATATATATATTTTTTTGAGGAAGTGCACAAGTTGAATTATGTTGAAAATTTATAAAATTTTAAACTGCCAAACCAATTCGCATCCATCCGCCAATCCGTTCAATCCACATCCGTCGGATTGGCGGACGGATGCGGATTGATTTTCTCCAATCCGTCAATCTTGCGGACAGATGGCGAATTAGAGGTTCCATGGCTGCAACTGACCCACGCCCACCCCTAATCTCATCTTTTCACACCACAACCTCAAGCGGCACAACAGAAGACACATAGAGGTATGTTTTCTCTTCTTCTTCTTCGTCTCCCTCTCCCTTTCCCTCTCTCACACTGCCTCTTCTTCCTCTTTTTCTTCTTTGTCTTCAACTTGATTCTCTTGTTCGGCATGACTGAACATAGCACAACACTGATCTTGGGATTGATATTTTGATTTTGGGACTGATTTTGGGATTATTTTTGGGATTGATATTCTAATTTTGAATTTTTTTGGGACTGATATTCTGATTTTGGGACTGATATTATGATTTTTGGACTGATTTTGGAATTGATATGTGGTGAAGAGTGTAGACACCCCATTTTTGACTGTCCTCAAGACTTGGATGTCATCGTTTGAATACTCGATGATCATCCATGTTTGTGTTCGTTTTGAACGCCCAAAGTTCTTGGCGAAGCGCCTTGCCTTTGAGCCTTTGAAACTTGTCTGTCTTATGCTTGGTTGTGGACCAAGAGCTTGTTGCTTTATGTATGGAGGAGGGGGTGGCCTGTCGGCCAGCCCTATAACCCATCGGCCAGAGCTTGTGCCCATTGGCCATCAGTGGTGGCCGGTTGGCAACACTGATGGCCGGTCGGCCACCAATGATGGCCGGCGGCCATTTTTCTCCTTTTTCAGATATTTGTTTGCCAGCTGTGCCAGCTGTTGATCACTGAAGCTCATCTCCCTACACGTGTATGGAGGGATGAATACAAGCTCTAAGCTTGATTTTCTATATATAGGGGGGTCTCTCCCCCATTTTGGAGGGTTAGACAATTTAGGACAAATTTCTCCCTCTCTCTCTAGAATTCTCTCTCTCTCTCTCTCTCTCTCTCTCTCTCCTCTTATTTTGTGCATTATAGTTAGAATTTCCTACACTTTTGCACAAGGACCCTTAACCAAACATCCTCACCTTGGAGCTGAGGTTCTTGAAGGCTTAGTTTGAGCTCCTAAGGGTGGTTTAAGCTCAGAAAAGTAGCTGATTTGTGCGGTGCTTCAAGAGGTAAAGGTCTTGTCTTGTAAGCTTTATTTTGAACACTTGCTTTGCCATCTTTTCACACTATTTTGAGCTGGTTTTCAACTATAAAAACCTTTGTTTTTCAGTCCTAAAAATGGTTGTTTGAGCCTACTTTGAGTTAGGGGGTTGTCTCCCCTTTTTGCTCTTTGGCTTGTGAAGCCTTTTGTGCCATTTCTTACCATCTTTAGATCAAATTTTCTGGCCCTTTAAACCACTAAAATCCAGAGTTATTTCAGTCAAGAAAATCAACTTTGAAAGTCCAAAAGTGGAGGGGTTAGCCTCCCTTTCTTGTGTTTCACTTCCATGCCTAGTTAGCATTACATAGTAGCATGTTTTTGTAGCTTGTGTTAGCTTAGTTCAAGCATGTTTTAGGCTCTGTTTTTACATGTTTTAACTTTGTTTTTGGTTGGTTGGAGCACTTGTTGCTTGCTTTTTGTACTTGTAGTGTAATTATGCTTACTAGTCTAGCATGCCTAATGGTTTAGCCTATTATTCTAGCTTGTGTTGGATTAACTTTAGCATGTTTTAACTAATATTTTGGCCTGCTTTAACTTTGTTTTGGGTTGGTTAAGTCCTTCGAGGCCTGTATTGCATGGCTATAGTGTAACGGTCTTCACTAGTTCATTGTTTGAGGCCTCTAAACATGAAGTGTTTGAGTTGTTTGCATGTTGTAGCATCATTTTACATGTAATTTCAGTGTATATAACTCTGTCACATGCTCACTCATTTCACTCTTTCATTGCTTTTGAGAGTCGTGACTTGAGTCTTGTTTGGAAGCTAACATGTGAGCATGTTTTTCTAGTATTTTGAGCCTCAATCTGAGCATGATTTAGCCACTATTTTGGCATGTTCTAACTCTGTCTTGAGTTAGTTTGGCCCTTTAAGGCTTGTATTGTGTAGTTGTGGAGCAACCTCCTTCACTAGCTTAATGTTTTAGGCTCTTAGCATGACTTGCATGTGTTGTTTTCATGATTTAGTGTCCTTTTGCATGCTATTTCAGTACTGAAATATCTGCAAACTCCCCCTATTCTTCACTCTTTACTTTGCTTTGAAAGTGGCTTTGAGCCCCTTGTTGGCTTGAGTGTGGAATTGAGGCTCTCATGCCTAATGGTTTAATTCCTTCGAAAGTTCATTACAACAGCATGAGGCCTCTTTCATGCTCAAGGTACTTGTGGCTTGAGCCCTCTTTCCAACTAGAGGACTCTCACTTTGGACTTAACTGGTTAAAGGACTAATCGGTAATGTAAAATGTGTAAATAAAACATGACAAGTAAAACTTGAGAAAGTTAAGCATGTTGTGTTGCATTGCATGTGTTTGGATCAGATGTGAATCCAAACACAAGAAAAATGGGACGTTTCATACTCAAAGTGATGAAACGTGCCACTTTTCTTGGTCACCGTCACCCTTGATCATGCATGATAGGGTGGTGATTATTTTGGTCTTGTTTGTGCATTCATTGACCTTGTACAAGCTTGGATCTTTGACCATCATGCATTGAAAATGCTTGATTGATGGCTTGAGAGCCAAGAGCTACACTCTTTTGAGCGTGAGAGATGATAAGGAGGGTAGCAGTACTTACATTTCTTGAAAATGCACTGCTTTGCCTCTGTTTGTTCTCTGTTGCAGCAAAAAAGAAAGTTCAGAGGAAGTGGTGGTTGACCGGCCACCAGTGGTGGTCGACAGCCACAAAAAGTGGCCGACAGCCCCCTATGGTAGCCGACCGGCCATCAGTGAAAAAGTTGTTCAATGTGCTTTTATGGTGGAGTAGAAAAAAATTTGGAAGTTGGTGTAATTTTCAGAGATCAAATGAGTGCAAATAGAGGCATCCGATGGCAAGGTGGTGGATTTTCGGGAGGAAACCAACCGAGCATGCATGCGTCTCTCGCCCTCGAGGCCATTTTAATATCTTTAATTAGTTGGCGTAGCTAATTATTCAATTCAAGTTTTGTACTTAATTAGTTTGTGTAACTAGTTATTTGATTCCAATTTGTTGTAATTAATTAGCTTAGAATAAGTTAGTTAATTAGTTTCAATTATTGTAATAATTAGCTAGAATAGTTAATTAGTTTGTTTTGTAATAATTAGCTTAGCTTATTTATTCGGACCCTCATTCGAGAGGGCGTAATGTTGTAATAAGTGTGCGTGCGTGTGTGTGTGCATGTCTTCCAACCCCGCGTCTTTCTCCCTTCTATTTAACCGCTTTCGATGGTTAGATTAGGAGCATATTTCAATTAGCATACCTTATGCTTACATGTTGCATCCATTCATTTGTTTTGTATGCACCGAGGCTCGGCACATCATTAAAACTGCATTGCAATTTTAATACTTATTTGAATACATATTTCAAAGCATGTTATCAAATTGTATCACATACCATGATTAGATAACCAAGCCTATTTAATTGCATTATTGCATGTGTTGCATTAGTCATTTAACATAGTTAGGAATCATGCATTTTTTCTAACTTTCTTTTCTTTCCTAGCTTGGAGTACTAGGTAAGCTTTTACGCTTTAGCATGCTTGCATGAGTGTGAGTGTTGCCATGTTTCACATGCTTTCCATGAGGCTATGTGCTTAAATGATTAACTGCATGAATGCCTGTGGATGAAGGTTTTGTTACTTGAATTGAAACAATTCAATGTGTGTTTTAAGCCCACTTTACGAAGTGGCAAATCATGTTTTAAGCCCATCATGTTTGATGGCAAATCCGCGTTTTAGCCCACTTGAGGGTGGCAAATTCAAACCATTTTCAAAAACAAACATGGGTTGATTTGTTCCAAGTCTTGCAACTCAGTCTATACTTGCTTGTGTGTGCGTCACATAGTAATGTTAGCTAAATAACCGGATAAGAACACATGAGGTTCATAAAACAACATATCATGGTTAGTAGAGGCCAATCCTTTGATTGGGCAGCGGGGGTGCTCAATTCATGACCTTTACCCCTCGTACCCAAGTTCCTAAGTTGAGGCAACTTTGGTGATGACGGACATGTGGCATTTTGCACGAGTCAGGGTTTCCTAAATTTCCCCAAAATAAAATATTTAGGTGGCGACTTTGTAATCTGGCAAAGCAGTCTAGTTTTGGCATTATTTGATTCAAAATCTGATTTTCCAAATTGATTTGCCAGATTGAACTCTTTGGTGTTTATCAGTTTCACATTGCACTTGTGAGGCTAGATTCAGAACCGTGACGGGAGTCTGAACTGTAAGACCAATTCGAGCTCTCCGAAAGGGGGGCGCGGAAAAGTCGAGCTACAGTTTCTGGTGACTCCGCTGGGAATTTAGAGAACTTGAGTCGAACTTATGATATGTTGTTTCATTTATACTTATGTGTTTCTTTGCATTGCATTTGCATTGGTGCGCCTAAGTCATAGTGTTTGCCATCTGCTATTCCTGAGCGGTTTGCCGGAGGCTTGCTTGGAAAAGCTTGCCAAAAAGCTGGCCGGTTGCGGGGTCTGCCATGATGGGAACACAAACCTTGGATTTGGACTACCGCTGTACCGTTTGATCCTCCTTTCACTTCTTGGTGTTAGGAGCGAGAGGTATATTAGGTGGTCTTACTGAGGCACCCCTTTTGAACAATCGACCTAGATACATATCGAAAGTTTTAGAGACTGTTCCAAAACTAGGACAGGTTGCTCACCCGAATATAGGTTTGTTTGAAACCGCTTGCTTGCATAGTAAACCCCTAGTTCCTGAAAAAATTAGGACAAGGAAACCCTACCCCACCATAGGGGTGTTTTGACTCTCACTTGCTTGATATGTGCTGTTAGAGTGTGTCTCTGCAGGAATGTATGTATCAGTTACAAGTCTAGGTATCAGTTTGAAGAGTATCAACAGATTGTCCAGCTCATGATTACAACTGTGTGTTGTTTCTGTTTGAGCTGGGGTGCTGTGCGTTTTTCTGATTTTTGTTTCTTTTGCTTTATTTTCTTTTTGCAAGGTAGTGTTTCACAATTGCTTCTTACGAGGCAGTTACCCCCCAAGCACTTTGGACAAGAGTAAGGTGGCTTTATCGATCTGGGGATCTTGTGAGAGGACAACCAGTGTTTTCTTCGCTACCCCCGGTTACAAGACGGAGGAGAGTTCGGCATAATTCACCGGTTCGTCAGTCACCTGTGCTTAGCGAAGTCCAGTTTACTGCTTCCACTTCAGAAAGAGAATATACACCGGATCAGATAGATCAGCTCCCCATAGACAACATGGAGGATATGTTGCGTCAACTTCAACAGACTATCGAGGCCATGCAGCTGTATGCTGTTCGCTAAGCAGAAGTCACTACCCGCCAAGTGGAAATTGCAGCTCAGCAGGCTGAGTTAATTGCCAAGTTTCAACAGTAGCAGCAAACAACAAACAGCAGCTTTTGCTTCACATCCAAACCCAGTTAGGGTTCCAATACCCGGGGATACAGCTAGTGTCCAGGAGAATGCGGACATTCCGGCGGGGCCAGTTCCACCCCAGACTTCCAAAGCAACCGCCTACCCAACAGAGGCCCCCTTTGAGTTCGAGGTCGATCTTACCGCTCTAAAAGTGAGCAAGCTTGAGAAGCTGTTTAAAAGAGCTCAGGGTGTCAACTCGATCCCGGACATAGATGATGGTTATACAGATTCGGTGGTGATATTGCTGGATAGATTTAAGATGCCACATATAGACCGCTTCGACGGTTCAGGTGATCCCATGGTCCATTTGCGGCTGTTTTATGATATTTTGCGGCCAATGGGTTTGTCCAGACTACATAAGCTATCCCTCTTTGGTCGGACCCTGTCGGGTATTGCGGCCATTTGGTATGCTAAACTCGAAGATTCTGTGAAAAGGAATTGGGAGGAAATGACTGAGGCCTTCGTATTGCAGTACTCCTATAACACACAAATCGAGGTCACAATCGTAATCTCGAGGCAACCCGCCAAGAGCAAAAGGAGGGATTCTCCGACTTTGTAGCCAGATGGAGGGCCAAGGCCTCCATGATAACAACCCAACCAGCTAAAAAGGACCAGATTCGGATAATGGTCTGTAACTTGAAGCCGAGGTTGCTACAAAGGATGATAACATTTGCCGAGTTCCATGAAATCGGGGTGCAGATAGAGGATGCAATGAAACAGGGTCTGATTGACCATGAGAAAGAGCAGCCCAAGAGGGCTTTTACATGCAATTCGAATGCACCTACGAGTAGTAGTGCAGCTGTGAGGACCTCTGATGTCAGTATGGTCACCATCACACCGAAAATAACCACCCCCTTTGCCGGCACATCTGAAACCACCCCACAACCTGCAAAGTACCCACCCCGGGGCCTGAGGGTTTTCAGCCCACTCTATATGTCTCTATCAGTGGCTTTGAGAGTCCTGATTAAAAAAGGGCATCTGAAGCCCCTAGAGTCACGCCCATTGCCGAATCCCCTCCCTCCTACACATAACCCGGCCAAGTACTGCGCCTTCCACGAGCAGCATGGTCATGACACCGACCTATGCTTTAGATCATGTCGTGAGATTCAAGATCTCATTGACAACAAAGTGATAGCGCCTCCCTAGAAGCCAAACGTCACTACAAACCCCCTTCCACCACACAACCAAGCCCCACCACCCAGGCAAATAAACCTTATCCAAACAATGGCTGTCCCATACGACCCCAGCATATATATCACTCCCTCCCACCTGCCTAAGTCGGCGCTGTTCATCCCAAAAAGCATAGACTTGTGCATGATGAGCGCGTCCATATCCTAACCCGAACCTATGGTGGTGGCTGTGATAGAAGAGAGCTCTATGAGTTTAACTGAAGGGGAATACTACCCCTGTCGCTACATTGTGCCAGACAATCACGCCAGACCAATGGTGGAATTGCTAACAGGGCTGGAAGTCAATGTAGTCCGGGAGGACGAATCGAGCCAGGGGCTGGATGACTTAGCTGACCTTGAGGAGGACATAGCTAATCTGCAGTTCTTTGATGAATAGGATCTGGGAAATGTACAGATTGGCTGGTTTGATATGAATGGATCTGCGGATAATACGGGGTGGCTTAGTGATGAGCCGGATATTAACGAGGGATCTCAAGAAAAACTGGAACAGCTGGAAGCAAGAACTGCTGCAAGGGCCGGAACGGTCGAGGATGAGGGAATATTGCCGGAGAGCACCAATACTGAGAATTTTGCTCAGGAACTGAGCAGCGTTTGTACAGCCGATACGGAGCAGGAGGCCGCATTGAAGTGGTTCGAACATGAGAGGATTGAGAATTAACAGAAGGCTAGAAAAGCCAAAGGCCCTACGGGGATTGACAATGACTGTGATGTCAAGGTTATTACAGCGGAACCGGACACGTGTTTGTCAGTTACTGGATGAACATGGTGGGAAGACGATGATTTGCGTCTTGCCCACACTGACGAGGACTGGGGACAGAATCTGCCAGATGATACATGGTATTCCGAGGAAGTCGATCACATGACTCGGAGTGGGTTGTACTTTAAACCCCCACACCTGGACCAACCAGAAGCCTCTAGGAAAGACAAGGAGGCAGAGAAGCAGAAAGAGAAACTGCTAGAAGAAAAAGCTGTGCCGAAGCAGCTGAAGAAGATTCAGGCAGATATATCCATTTGGGGATTGCTCATGGCGTCACGGGTGCACAGACAAGCTGTCCTGTCTGCAATGGACAAAGCCAAGTTCTCCATCGACATGACCCCTGAGCAGTTGATGGGATTGGTTTTCCCGGGAGGGGATTCACCAATTTTAACCTTTTCAGAGAAGAAATTGCCGCCTGAGGGCTTCGAGCATAACAAGCCACTATACATTTCTATTGAATGCAAAGAGAAGTGGATACCAATTGTCTTGGTTAATACCGGGTCTGCAATCAATGTGTGCTTGTTGCGCACGGCTTATGCTAATGGCTTGAAGCCAGCAGACTTTGTACCAACAACCCAGGTGATTTGGGCTTATGACAATACAAGCCGAGAAGTGATGGGGACAGTTCGGATCAGAACGCAGGTTGGCTCGGCGCAACAAGGCATTGAATTTCACGTCTTAGATGTTTCCGCCACCTTTAACTCACTTCTTGGACGACCGTGGCTGCACCAAGTGAAGGCTGTCTCTTCCACTCTGGATCAGATGCTGAAATACCCCCATGGGAAGGGGTAGCTATTGATTTTGGGAATTCTTCCATACATCCTCCGCCGAAAGTCTCTACACCGATACTGGAAATTACACACGGTGACGAGGATGTCTTTTTGTCTGGGTTCACCTTGGCTGAGGCCCAGGTGCTGCAAGATATTCTGGCTATTGATGAGGGATTGTACATCAGTGCTCAATCTGTCTACCTCATGAATAAGCTACAACATATACTCGGAATGGGATTGGGAAGGAGTGGTCGGAAGGGCATCGCTGCATTGGCCGAAGTGCCACACAACCCTCATACTTTTGGTTTAGGTTACACGCCTACCAAAGAAGATTGGGTAAGAAAGGGAAAGGAGATGGAAGGAAGAGCCAAGGCAAGGCAAGGCAAACAAGGAAGCACTATGAGCTAGTGCATAGACCAATTCAAGGAACCTTGAATGGCTGTTTTGTCCGAGAAGGGGAGGATTTCCCATTTTGCGGCTTTTCTGAGCCATGGCTGAATTTTGAGAAGGGGCGTTTGCCCGGCTTTGAGATCTTCTTCGACCTACAGTTGCAAGGGGATGAAGTTGTAGAAGAGCAAACCGACCTACCAGCTGAGGCTGAGTAGTGTATAGAGGATGAGTTCGATGGCACAGAACTTGAGATAGGAGCAACGCTGGCTTGTCTCTTGTCAAATCCTCAGATCGAAACAGAGAGCTTGGGGGATGACTTCACCGTTTCCATGATTGGAGCGGACCCAGGTGTGGACCCTTCTACCGGCATTCTGGATGCATCTATCGCACCCTCCATCGTTTGGCAGTTCGAGGAGGGCTTTTTGTCTAGCAATTCTAAATCAGGTAGTGAGTCGGGATCTGATTCCACAGAGTCTGTGGAGTCGGAATCAGATTCCAGTTCTTCTGAGTTAGAGTCCGGTATTCCTAGGGGTGATAACCCGGATGCCGTTGTGTTGTCCAGGTCGTCTTTTTCATTTTCATTTGAGTCGGTTGTAACTGAAAAATTGGACGAGCTGGAAGTTGTAAATAAGAATGGTGCCACTGCTATTTCTGAGTACTTCTCTATGCCCTTAGTATATTGCATTGATCATAATTTTCAAAATTTTGATGAAAATGACGAGAAGGGAATTCCTCCGGTTTTAAAACATTTGATTGATCGAGAGGACGAGAGATATGTAAAACCCCTTGTTGATGAAATCACTGTAATTAATGTGGGTACTGAGAAGGATCCGCGCCTGGTCCAGATCGAGTCCACGTTGTCTTCGGAGGAACGCGAGCGCTTAGTTGCTTTATTAAAAGATTTCAAAGATGTTTTCGCGTGGTCCTACGAAGACATGCCTGGAATCGATCCTGAGATTGTACAGCACCGGATCCCTCTTGACCTTGAGGCCTGACCTGTTAAGAAAAAGCTTCGAAGAATACGCTCGGATTGGGCTTTGAAGATTAAGGAAGAGGTCACCAAGCAGATTGATGCAGGGTTCTTGCTAGTATCTGAGTATCCAAGTTGGTTGGCCAACATTGTTCCAGTGCCAAAGAAAGATGGCAGAATTCAGGTATGTGTGGATTTCAGAGATCTGAACAGAGCTAGTCCGAAAGACGACTTTCCTCTACCACATATCGATGAATTGGTGGACTTCACCGTAGGGCATGCGTTGCTCTCCTTTATGGATGGATTTTCCAGGTATAACCAGATCTTGATGGCACCCGAGGACAGAGAGAAGACTGCCTTCACCACGCCGTAGGGAACCTACTGCTACAGGGTGATGCTGTTTGGGCTTAAGAATGCTGGGGCTACTTATCAACGGGCTGCAACCACTATCTTGCATGATATGATCCACAAAGAGGTTGAGGTGTACGTGGACGACATGATTGTCAAGTCCAAGGAAAGAAAGGGCCACTCCACCGCGTTAGAGAAATTCTTTCAATGGATCAGGGAGTATCGGTTGAAGCTAAATCCATAGAAGTGCACTTTTGGTGTCACAGCAAGGAAAATGCTGGGGTTCTTGATTACACAGAGGGACATCGAGGTTGATTCTTCCAAAATCAAGGCCATCTTAGAAATGCCACCACCAAGGACTGAAAAGGAGGTGCGAGGCTTTCTGGGTAGAGTGCAATTCATAAGACGGTTTATTGCAAAATTAACCTTGACTTGTGAACCACTTTTTGGTCTCCTGAAGAAAGGAAAGAAATTCCAATGGGATGACTGATGCCAAGTTTCTTTTGAGCAGATCAAGCAGTATCTACAGAATCCACCTGTGTTGTCGCCGTAGAGCCGGAGAAGCCGTTGATTTTGTATCTGTCTGTAACGGACACGACAATGGGTTACATGCTTGCGCAGGAATCTGAAGATAGAGTGGAGAAAGCCATCTATTACCTGAGCAAGAAGATACTGGAATATGAGACCCGTTATACCCTTTTGGAGAAGGCGTGCTTAGCCTTGGTATGGGCTACCAGGAAGTTGAGGCACTACCTGTTAGCTCAATCTGTAATTTTGGTTTCGAGATTAGATCCCATCAAATATCTCTTCGAGAAACTAGCACTTACGGGTAGGCTAGCCTGTTGGTTGCTTCTTATCTCCGAATTCGACTTGAAGTATGTGACGCTCAAGTCTGTCAAGGGGAGAGCAATAACAAAATTCCTAGCAGATCACCCACTAGAAGGGGACGAAGAGGTAGAATACCTATTCCCGGATGAAACCATTCTACAAGCTGAGGAAAAAACCTAGACGATGTACTTTGACGAAGCGTCAAACCAGTACGGGTATTGGGTAGGAGTGTTGCTAATAGCACCCGACAATTCCCACATACCCTTAGCCTTCAAACTCTGGTTCAAAGTATCGAATAATCAAGCAGAATACGAAGCGTGTATCGCCAGATTGGAAGCCGCCCTGGAACTTGGGGCAAAAAGGTTGGACGTCAATGGGGACTCGAATATTGTTGTGTCTCAAGCAAACAGAGATTAGAAAGTTAAAGAAGAAAGGATGAAAACCTATCACCCAACCCTGGACATTCTGATTCCTCGGTTTGAGAAGCTGACTTTCACTCATCTGTTAAGAGAGAACAACAGGTTCGCCGATTCTTTAGCAACTCTATCATCAATGATAGACATCCTGTTGGGAGTCCGGATGCGTCCGATCATCATCGAACAGAGATACACATCGGCCTATGAGTTGATCGCCGCAATAGATGAGATTCAAGATCAAAACCCCTGGAATTATGATGTCTGGAACTTCTTGGAAAATGGTGTTTATCCACTAGGGGCAAATGCCAAAGATAAGAGGGCAATACGACGAATGGCTGCTCAGTTTATCATCTGCAGGGGTAAATTGTATAAACGTGGTTATCTTAGAATGCATAAGTTGTGCGTCGATGCAGAAAAGTCAAAGCCCCTAATGGAGGCCATTTATAGGGGAGAGTGTGGATCACACATGAGCGGAGTAATGCTGGCCCAGAAGATTCTCAGGCAAGGTTACTATTGATCAACCATGGAGGAGGATTGTATCGGTTTTGTTCGGTGATGCCACAAATGTCAAATCTAGGCAAATCGCATGAATATTCCGCTGTCGATACTGTACAACATGACTTCTCCGTGGCCTTTTTCAGTCTGGAGAATTGATGTCATTGGGGCAGTTGTGCCAAAAGGGTCAAATGGGCATGAATATATCCTGGTGGCAATTGACTACTTTACAAAGTAGGTCGAGGCCCAATCCCACGCAGTGCTGAAAGCGTCACATGTAGCCAAGTTCATCAGGAATAATATCATTTGTTGTTATGGGGTCCCAAATGAGATCAACTCGGACAATGGTTCCCACTTCAAGAAAGAAGTGATCGACTTGTTGGAGAAGTATAACGTGGCTTTTCATAAGTCATCTACATATCGGCCACAAACCAACGGAGCTGATGAGGCTGCCAACAAGAATATTAAGCACATTCTGCAGAAGATGGTGGAAACCTACAGGGATTGGCCAGACAAGTTGCCGTTTTCTTTCTAGGGCTACAGGACATCAATTCAGACATCTACTGGGGTGACTCCGTATTCTCTAGTTTATAGGATGGAGGCTGTTCTGCCAATTGAAATTGACATACCGTCGTTGCGGGTTATGGCTGAGTGCTAGATAACAGAAGTGGATTGGCAGCATAGCAGGTTCGAGGAATTAATGCTATTCGACGAGAGAAGACTGAAAGCACTGTACCATGTCCAAGGTTATCAACGTAGGATTGCGAGGGCTTTCAACAAGAAAGTTAAGTCTCTGAATCTGAAAGAAGGGGATTTGGTGCTCAAAGACAACCGAGCTCCCATCCACAACCCTAAGGGCAAGTTCAGACCCAATTGGACTGGTCCTTACATCATCAAGTCAATTTGGTCAGGTGGAGCTGTCATTCTTATGGACCTGGATGGCCTAGAATTCTCCCAACCAATCAACATGGACAAGTTGAAGAAATATTACCATTGAAAGGCTCGCTAGGCCGAAAACCCGGAAGGGCGACCTAGGCAAAAGTTAGAGGACAAAAAATTAGAAATAAGAAAAACTGAGCTCGCAAGGTTGAAAACCCAGAAAGGGCATCCTTGGCAAAAGTTAGAGCACAAAAGGAGAGTGTTAATACTCGGGTGAACCCCAACCAAACTATGTAAGACTTGATTCCCATCTTCGGGATACGTAGGCAACTTCATTTTGAAGTCCGGCCATAAACACTTCCAAATCAACTGTGTCCATGAGATTGTTCTGGTCGTCTTTGTCTTTTTCTGCAATCGAGAGTTCGGTTACGATCTTTGCTATGAGAGCTGGTTACAGTACAGTGCAGTGCTATTCAAACAAGGGGCAATTTCCCATTTCTAGATTTGGGGTTGTGCATCTCGAGGATAGATTCCAAGTGTGTCCAGTTGTGATCCTTATCGAAAATGGTTTTGAAAAGTTTTAATAAAAGTTGATTTTGTTCAAATTAATCTTTTTACAACTTAGATCATTTTTGGACCAAAAGAAAAATTTTCAGTATCCATAACCTTTAATTCATTGATTTCAATACAGAGTTCTCTACCTCTTGATACAAATCAAAGTTACTTTTTATTACATTCAAAAGGAAAACTTGAAAGTACAGATCAAAGCAATAAACTTGGGCCATTGATAAGTCAGGTGTTCCTGCGCCTCCTCCTAGAGCTTGTAGAAGCTTCAGATGCTAAAGTAGGCCCAGTTTGTGCCTCATCTTCGACCCAAGCTATGCATTTGCCAGAAAGGGCGCGATTGAAATTGGGAGCGGGAGCCAGAAGTTCTCTTATCCTCCATGTAGTAGGATATCCAGCTAGCTGTGCGCCTCGGATTGGAAATGAAGCCAAGTACTCTAACCCCTCTTCTGGGCAAATCTGGTCGTGTCCGAACTGATGCCGAAATCGGAAGGGGAAATAGAAGACATAATGTGTCAAGCCAATCAATTGAATGCTGGGCTACCGGGCCATGTTGTAGCTCATCTCAGGCAGATCAAACCAAAGGCAACGCCAAACAATGTCAACAGCAGATCTGTTGCACATCCAGTGGCACCACCATCCCTTGTTCGGGAAACCAACTAGTCGTTGGTGAAAGAAATAGTCGCGCGCTGAATATGCAGGGCAAGAGTCCACTACTTTCAACCTGTCCATGAGCCATAACTGGGGAGGGATGAAAAATAAGAGAGATTAAAGAATAGAGAGTTGTATGTGGAGAGGAAAATGAAAAAGGGTTTTGAGAGAAAAATAGAGCATGAGTGCCAAGTGATGTAAGAAATACATATGAGATAGGTTGGGAAACATTACCTGCAAAAGTAGTGGACTTCCTGCAAACTTGGTTGTCTCCCAACGATGGAAGGCGTCTAAGCCCATCAAAGTCTCGGCTAGTGTCAAGCCAATGTAGCTCTTGCCCTCATTCAAGCCTTGGGCCACTTCGATCAAGCGAATACTAGACCCTCCGAAACCAGGGGCAAGCAGGAAATGAGCTAACATACACAAGCAGAGGGCATGTTGTCGAAAACTTTGCCAAAGACGGTTGCCGCAGTCGCTGGCATCAGAAAATCGATGGATGAGGCTGGGAACATCCAACTCTCCGTTGTGAACCAAAGATTGGGCATCGTGTGGAGTGAGCCCACACATTCTTCCTAGAGCTTAGATGTGGCTAAAACGGAATTGGGGCAGGATTTCCTCGTCACGCCGAGATTCCATCAAAACTTGGAATCTTTAATTATGGGGCATATCTCTTCTCCCCCGAAGTTAAAAACATGTGTAACCAGGTTCCAACATCTAGCCGCGGCGTGGAGGAACAGAAAACACAGCGAAGTACGACTTAGCGGGAATAGTGCATTTATCCTGAAACCCCAGAAATTCAACTTTTTCGAGTCATCTAAATTTGTAATCCAATTGGAGAGTTTTTCGGTGAAGAATGGCTTCATTTGAAGCAAAAATAGAGCTGAAATGAAGAAACTACGAAGCTGGAGCTTTTGTAGAAGATAAGGCACTGAGTGGAAGATAAGTGTCAGCAGTCTGGAGGTTCCTTGCACTAGTGGCCGACTAGCCAGTGTTGGTGGCCGACCGACCGACCACCTTTTGTAGCCGACCGGCTACTACTAATGGCCGATAGCAAGTTTTCGTGGCCGGCAGCCTCTGTTTATGGCCGATGGCCTCCTATTTTGCCCTCTGGTCCATCCATGTGTTGGGAATGCTGAGAACCTGTGTTTTGTTCTGCTCTTGGTGCGCTTTGCCACCTTGTTTTAAAAGTTTTGTTGAGTCGCTTTGTATGTTGTTTTGATTTGCTTATCGAGTTGTTGTATTGCTTATCGAGTTGTTGTTTTGCTTATCGAGTTGTTATGTTGTTTATTGAGTTGTTCATTGAGTTGTTTTACTCTGTTTATTATATGTTGGTTGGTTCACCACCTGAATAAGGAATTGCTAATACAATGTACAAAACTCAATTTCCATCAAATCTCGTTTTTGTGTAAAATGGCGCAATGCGATGCTCAGAATATAAAATGCAACGGTGCTGTTTGGTAACACTTACGTTTTCAGTTTTCTGTTTATATTTACAAAAATTTTAAAAACTCAAATAAAAACTTGTTTGGTAAAATTTTTGATTTATAAATCAGTGGTCTCAGTTTATAAATTTGGCCAAAAAATGAAAACACAAAAAATGTGTTTCCATTTTGAGTTTTCAGTTTTTTTTTTTTTTACCACCCAACACTAGCCACCACCCACCACCATTTTCCATCACCGTCTTCCGTCACCACCACCCACCCTCCACCACCACCTTCCACCACCACTCACCACCCACCTGCCACCACCACCCACCACCACCACCTACTTGCCACCACCACCCACCTGCCACCCACTTGCCACCACCACCCACCCCTCGCCACCACCGCCACCACCACCCACCTGCCATCCACCCGCCACCACCCACCACCCGCCACTACCATCCACCGCCTGCCGCCACCACTCACCACCCACCTACCACCACCATCCACCGCCTGCCACCCACCACCACCAGCCACCTGCCACCCACTCGCCACCACCACCCACCACCCACCCGCCACCCACCTGCCACCACCACCTACCACCCACCACCACTACCGCCACCACCCACTCGCTACCACCTGCCACCCGCCACCGTCACCGTCACCCACCCACCCATCACCACCACCACCACCATCACCCACCACCCACCACCCACCACCCACTCGCTACCACCCGCCATCGTCACCTACCCACCCACCATCACTATCCACCACCCATCCGCCACCACCCACCACCACCCGTCATCCGCCACCCACTTGCCATCACCATCCATCACCCGCCGCCGCCGCCGCTACCACCACCCACCACCCGCCACTGTCACCCACCCATCCACCACCACCACCACCACCACCACCCGCCACCTACCTGCCACCACCACCACCCATCACTACCCGCCATCTGCCATCCACCTGCCACCACCCGCCACCACCACCACCACCCACTCGCTACCACCCACCACCATCACCCACCCACCCACCCACCCACTGTCACCACTTTCCACCACCGTCTTCCACCGTCGCTTGCCACCACTTGCCATTTCTTACTCTTTTTTTATATTTTAAATTTTTTTAAACATTTTGTCAATTATCAAACAAGTTTGTAGTTTATGTTTTTCTAAAAATAAACAAAAAATAAACAAAAACCAGTTTATAAAATTTTTATAAATATAAACTGAAAACGTAAACGTAACCAAACACAAAGTGTTACCAAACAGCACCAACATGTTTTCATCAAAAAAGCTGTTTTCATTCCAATCATGGTTTCTTTTTACAAAGAGTACAAGTTTTAAAGAAAATAAAACTACATAAGGCTGTACAATGTGCTAACACTACTAGTAAAAAGAAAACTAAGCAAAAAAAAAAAAAAATCTGAATCAGCGCCAGCCACCTCAGGATCGAGACGCCCTCTTCGCCATCTTCCTGGGCATGGATTCAGAGCTATCACCATCAGCGCCGCTGTCCGAATCTAAGCCGGAGCTTGAATCAGAGCTGCCTCCGCTCCCATCCTCGGAGCCCTCTTCAGCATCGTCTCCCCCCTCGGATGACTCTGACTGGGGACTCGCTGGCTCCTCGTCCTCATCTGTCTCATCATCATCTGGGGTAGGCTCTGAGGGGCGTCTCTCATCATGAATACGTCTAACTCTGCCCCGGCTGTGCGTCGGTGTCCCTCGTTTCTCTCTCCCTGCTATCGGAAGAGGCACTGAAGGTCCTGCTGTGGTTCCCGCTGGGGCTGGCATCTGAAAAGGGGCCTGAAAAGGACAGTTTGTCAAAATGCATCAGTCGTGGTATATATTGGATGCATAGATGAGTGTACTGTTGTATGCAGCATACGGGAGCAGTGTATCAATGTAGTGTTGTTAATGTAATGTATCAGATCAGTATGGAGCAGATTGCATTTGAAATGCTAATGTGTAGAGAGAGGGTTTGAAATGTAAGCTGAAGGAACTTACCGGAATGCCGTAAATGCTAAGCAGGTTCATGCTCATCTGCACCATCCCCATCAGAGAAGCCGCTAGCTGGAAAGCCTGCCCGGTGTACTCTATGGATGCTTGTAAATGTGTTGAGATGATCAACGGTCTATAAAGTATAATTCAAATGAATTGGATGTGTAGAATGTAAAGTATGGTACATACCGGGGTCGGGCCTCGAACTCCGACAAGCTCGTGGCCAGCTGGTGCAGGCTCGATGGGAATCTGGTAAGCCTCCCCCGTACGTCGCCAGCAAGTCAGTGTAGTAGGCAGCTCTGACCATCCTGCCCTCCACCTCGTCTGGAAGCCTCTCTTGTCATGGGCCTGAGTCACCCTGGATCCCCTGGCTCTCCCTCCAATGGCTGGAGCTCTGGCTCTCTCACCCTGACGAGCGCCAGTCAGCAGTGGCGTGAGGTATGTCTGGATGAAGGCAGTATAATCGCCATCAAGTTTGAAGAAGTCGGCATCCCAACCTCTGGTGAAATCAATCATCTCCTGCATGGTGTATCTCTCTATGATCCTCATATATGTAGGAGGCGGCATCAGGACTACTGGCTCGGACAAATCGAGGATCTGTCACAGGAATGGCTCCCCTAAGAACCACGCCCGGCAAACCGGACCCTTGAGCAAGATCCGAAATCAGGAAGCCTCTCGAGCACCAACAAACTGATCTCTGACCCCGTCAGGCATCACCGCCCAGGGCTGCCAGGTAATCTGCAAGTAGTGAATATACAGATTGTTAGCTACCATTAGATATGCAATATGAAATAGAGCTGAAATAACTGTAAGGTTTGAGTTACCACTACTGCAGTCACGGTGTCGAAGAATTGACGAAAAATGAGAATGACTCCTGGGGCCTCCGCTAGCACCGACCGTCATATCGATGCGAGTATGGCACTATGGGAGGCATCTCCACCTCCGGCTCCAGGGCAAGGGTCGGGAAATAGGCATACACCTATAGCTGCAGAAGCCGGAAGGACAACAGTGAGTATACTACACGTGAGTACAAATGGTACAAGAAGTAGACAGTGTATACAGTGTACAGAGAATGTAAAGCAGAAAGCAGATTATGTATAGTACGATGTACGGTGTGTGCGGTATACGGAAAGTGCGAAGCAGAAGACATAACGGGAAATGCCAAAACAGAAGGGTAGGACATACCTCCCAGGCCCTCCAGTAGCCTCCTAGCAGATGTCTGGTAAGGCGAGAGGTGGAGCTCATATACTCGTATAATGTGGCCAGGCCTGCGCTGCCCCAGTCATAGAGTCGGACACGAGGTAGGTCCACCAAGGTGCTCATCAGGTAAAGCCCCACGGTGCTCGCCCGGTCGGCGAACAGAGTAGTGCTAAACAGAAACATGAGGAAACCTCGATCATAGTAATCGGTCTCCTCTCGGGTTGTCGGCGTTGTCCCTCTGAAGTGATCAGCGAACCATGTATACCGAAGCATCCCTGATCGAGAGATGGGCGGGCGAATCCCCAGCAGGTAGATCTGAGCGGCCTTTCACTCACCCATGTCTGTATCGTAAGGAATCGGATGACCCCCTACCGCTATGCCGGTGAGAATAGAGAAGTCAAAGGGAGTCATCGTCATCTTCCCTGCGGTAGAGAAGTGAAAGGAATCGGTGGTATCCCACCACATCTCTACCAAAGTGCCCAGTAGAGGCCAGCTCGCTATAAGACGTGAGAGCCCCATGCAAAATGTGCCGAAGTCGGCCTCGTCGAATGATGTGACGGAGTGCGTCGGGAAGCTCCATATACCACTCCCTCGCGGAGGTGGTCCCGTAACCTTGAATGGCGTGTGAATCTCCCTGTGAGCAGGACAAGCAGATGCAAGACAGTGTAAGAAATACAGTGCAAGAATGTGTTCGAGATGAACAGATGAAAGTCAGTGTGAGCTATACAAGAGATGCAACCTAGATTGCGGAAAATAAAGAAAAGTTATACCTCAGAGGCGCCTTGGGATAAATGTGACTCCGGCTTGCGCAGCAGGAGGTCCTCCGGTGCACCTCGCGCAAACCCCTTGAACTGGCGGATGCTATCGGGAGGTAGCACGTATACCTCAGGATGGTACGTCGCCGGGTCCAATGGTCGAATACTGAGCGGCAATGGCTTGAACTCTGGATCCACCTCCATCTCTGGAGGAGCTCCATCGTGTGGGATGTCGTCTGCCATCTCGAGGAAGGATGAGAGAATGGTCGAGAATGTGGAAAATGGGCAAAGAATGCCAAAAGTCAACAAAAAGTAATGTCACGACCCCAACCCGCCCCTAGTAGGATGGTGCTGTGATGGCCGGTAATCCGAGATCACCGAAGGCTAGCTTTCAAAATCCACACCCAAACAGAGTACTCATAGGGGGCTTGCAAATGCGGAAGCAATAACTTAAGGTACAGTGGTCCATAAGAGCTGTGCTTAGTTCAAATGAGAAGACATATACAAAACGAAATTTACATCCAGTCTATAAATAACAAAACACAAGTTACATCTTGATCAAAAGGCTTCTCAGCCGACATATACAAATACACTGATTTCAGACTAAGAAGCATGATTTTCAAGAATTGCCGATGTAAGCACAAAAGCCGACATAACACAAAAGGCCGACGTAAAGGAATCATTGCCGACATGAATGCAAAACAAAGCCGACGTGACAAGAATCCAAAACAAGCTTGCAAAATGCATCTAGGCGTCACCGCCGACCTGCTCATCACCTACATATATATAGAGAGGGTGAGTATGGAAACTCAGTGAATGGTACTAGTAATAAAGGTTTTTGCATGAATATAGCCGAAGTCTTTTCAAAACAAAACATGCCAAAACCATACAAATATTAGCCGAGATCCTTTCAAAGCAAAACACAACAAAACTTTACCAAATCAAGGGATGAACCGTATTCATCTATCAAATCTTACAAGTCTCAAGGGATGCTCACTGACATCGGCTAAACAAGGGACTGTATGATCCGTAATCGATCAGTCAAGGGTACTGCGAAAGTTTATAGTCCTCCAGCACAAGGGACTTGTGTTACTTAAGCCCGTAGCTCTTTTTAACACGATGGCTTTTCCAAGAAAGGACCGTATCCTTTTTAATACAAGAGACTGGTGTCACTTAGGCTCGCAGCCCTTTTTGACAAATGGTGCTGCGAAAGTTTATAGTCCTCCAGCCAAGGGACTTGCGTTCCAAGGAAGGACCGTATCCTTCTATACCTAGTGCTGCGAAAGTTTATAGTCCTCCAGCTAAGGGACTTTCATGCTTGGTACTGTGACATCAAAACAAGGCTCATACTGGATACATCAAAATAGGCTAATCATTCATGCTTAACAAATACTTTCATCAAAACAAAACAAGACAAGATCTATCCAAAACAGTATAACATAGCTTTATTAAAAGCACCACTCACCTAGCTCCTCAGGTGTAGGCTCAAAGCAAAGATCAAAGTCCTGACAAATCACATGGCAAATCACACTCTCAAAACAAGCTTTACATACATGTAATGATCTCGGCACTCCCACCGAATCCAAATCAATAACAAAGCGAAACATGCAGAGAGAGTCAAAACACTGTTCCCCATCTCATGGAAACACACTGGGTACCGTCCAGGTCATGCTGAGGCCCCACACCCCCTTGCCGAGGTGCGGTCCTGATGGCCACATACAAAAACAAAATCGGGGAAATCCTGGGTTTCCCCTTTGAAGAAGGCAAAAGACAAGTTCATCAAGAACATCAAGAACATGCATGCTAAAATCATAACTCGTTTGTTCAAACACTCAGATTTCATGCTAAGAGTTCCAAAACATGGACCTGGGCACCCATACAGGAAGACCATGCAAGAGCAAACACAAAAACATGATTCTTGCCGTGCACTTTCGGATCAAAACCAGACTTTTCTTCAAGAACTCAGGAACATCATTTTTCTCTTTCAAAAACCAACTTCAAATCAATGCATGGCATGCAAAACAAATGCGATCATGTAATGCAGCTAGATGATCGATAAGAACAATCAGAGTAGAGCAAGAATCTAACCTCAAAACTCAAATCCAACGGTTCGATCTTCAAAGATCACGCTCGGAACTCTATCTCTCTCTCTAAAACTCTTTCTTCTTCCTCTAGAGCTTCTCTCTCTAAAAACAAGGATTTGAGACAACAATGATACAAAATGATACAAATGATATGTTTTTAGGCCTGCCGGCTGTCTTATCTTTCAGCTCGGACACGTGGCGGTTCCGGGTTGGTTCAGCTCACAAAGGTGACTGATTGATGAGACAAGTCTATGACAAAGCGTCCTCGACAAGCTAAGGCAAGACACATCGGCAATCAGAGACATCGGTTAAAGTCAAAACTTCGGCAACAAGATAACAAAGACATCAGCTAGGGAGGACGACGCTTGACTAAGCTGTGCCACGTCTTGGCCTGGGTGTGCCACATCTCGGTCTAGGTCATACCTGCCCGAGGACAAAGATCACTAGTACAAACATCTCGGCCTTGGCTCTAAACACTTCGGCCCAAAGAGTGACATCTCGGCAAACATGCCGGGGTGAAGATGGAGGTCAACCAAGTGGTTCCAAAATAATTCTAAGTACAAAGGTTCAAAGGTGAACTAAGCTCAAGATGACCTCGGCTACACACCAAGCAAGGAACAAAATCATGCAAGTAACACTTAAACTAAACAAGACAAGGCAAGACTTAGCAAAACAACATAGCAAGCTAGATCACACATGAATACATGCAAATATGACTAAGTCAAAATGAGGGTTGTTACAAGTAAACTCTGAGAGACGAAAAATTGAAGAAAAGGTCGAGGCTCAGAAAAGGGCATTGAAATCAAGGGTAACTCGAGGGAAACAAACCCCGAGTGATGGAAGTCAAAAAGGATGTCCCCAAATCACTTTTTAATCGGTTCAAAACTGAGTGTGCAAAGAGGTTTTAGCAAATCGAACATTTGTGGCATGTTTGAAAATGCGTATAAAGTGTGGATCGAAAGGAGAAAATGGTCTAGAGCAAAAGGAGAAGGATTTTCGGGCTTGAGGTAGTGTGGAAATAGGGTTTGGAACCCTATATTTAAAGACCCATGGTGAAATGCCAAAACTGCCCCGAATCTATCATCGGTGGCCGATGACCATCATCTGTGGCCGATGGGTAGCCGATGACTTCCCAAAGTGGCCGGCGTGCCTCTAGTACTCTCCTTGCGTGTTTTCCTGCTGTTTTATGCCCTAATCTCTCAAGAAAGTGCAAGGAAAGTGCACTTTTAAGCTCAAATGGCCTCTGTGGAAGCTCCGAACTGTGTTTTCAGTGTGTGATACTCAACACGAATGAGGTGTATCCTTTTAACTTGTTGCAACTCCTCCGGGAGGTAAGTTGGAGGTTGCGACCGAATCATTTTTACCAAATATGCTTTTGTCATTACGTAGAACATACACCCCTTTATGGTTGCATGGAATGTATCTTTCACATGAGTTCTTGCATGGAATGCTTCAGTTTCTCATTCGTGTAGAACATGCATTTTGTGCTTTAGCATAAGGCGTGTTTTTTTTTTTTAATTGGGCATTAAGCATGCGTTTTGTACTTTAGTGTGTAACATGTTTTGCATAAGATATGCATTGTGCTATACTCTTCATTTTTTGTGTTCATTGCATTGAATATGCACTTCTCACACTTGCAATGAATATGCATTTCTCATATTTGCATTGAATATGCGCTTCTCGTCTTGCATAGAACATGCATTTGATGTCTCGCATGAAGCATGCATCTACTCCTGCATGGAACATGCATTCATTAATCTTGCATTGAATATGCATTTCTCACACTTGCATTGAACATGCATTTGCCACGCTTGCATTGAATATGCATTTCTCACGCTTGCATAGAATGTGCATTTCTTTGTCATTGCATGGAACGTGCATTTTGCATTATCGCATAGAACATGCATCACCATGTTTGCATAGAATTTACGCGTTGCATTGAATATGTGTTTTGCATCGTTGCATGGAACATGCATCACCATGTTTGCATAGAATATGCATGTTGCATTGAATATGTATTCTCGATCACATTGCATAGAGTATGCATGTTGCATTGAATATGCATTGTTGTTATTTTGCATAGAACATGCTCTCGCTCACACCGCATAGAATATGCCTCTGTTTTGTTTCCTTGCATGTTGTGCATAAAACATATCTCTAACGTTGTGTCACGATTATTTGTCTTGCATGGAACATGCATTCTCATTGCATTGTACCTGTTAAGTTTCTTTCTTATACAGGCACGATATTGTATGTACGGTTCATTCAAATGAATTCCAGGTAAGATCATTCTTGCCCCCTTGAACTCTCTCCTGTTTTTGGTTAGAAACATTGGGTCGTGTGGCCGATGTTTATACCTTGCTTTGGTTAGAAACACTTGGGTTGTGCACCCAATGTTTATACCTTTCTTCAATTAGAAACATTGGATCGTGTGCCCGATGTTTATACCTTACTTTGGTTAGAAACATTGGGTTGTGTGCCCGATGTTTATACCTTGTTTTGGTTAGAAACACTTGGGTTGTGTGCTCGATGTTTATACCTTGTTTTCGGTTAGAAACATTGGGACGTGTGCCCGATGTTTATACTGTGCTTTGGTTAGAAACACTTGGGTCGTGTGCTCGATGTTTATACCACCCTTCCGGTTAGAAGCTTTTGGAATGTGTTTTGATTCTTATACCTTTCTGTTTTGGTTAGAAACATTGGGACGTACACCAGATGTTCATACCACCCTCTAGTGTTCACACCACTCTCTTTTCCCTCTCGCGCTCGGCGTATTAGGACACTTTGGTTAAAAGCATCTGGACGGATTCCAATGTTTATACCGCTCTTTGCTTTGATTGCATAATAGATGGATGTGTTTCACTTGTTATCACTGTCCTCTGTGGTTCGGAACCCTGGGGTGTCCCTGGGTTCACACCATTTGTCTTCTCACATGTGTGCCGCGCATTAGAATCTTGTTTCACACCTCAGGTGCACCCGAGGGTTGTGTTGTTCTTTATCTTTCCTGCGTAAGGCGCAGTTAAGATTGCATAATTTTCTTACATCCTTTCTGCATGAAATGTGGTTTGGTTCATGTTTACTTGCTTATGTACGAGTTTGCTGTAGCGTCTCTCTACATAACATTTGTATCTAGATATTTTGTTACAGCCCTTATTGCATGATCATGAGTTATGTTTTGCATAGTGCATATCATTTGCATCTTGCCCTAGAACTACGCTGGTTTGATTCCTTGTAAAGGGATACGTAGGTAGCCTGCGAGCGCAACCGTTATTTGTTTCACTTGTTTGTTTGTCCAAGTCTTCGGCCTTGTCAAAAATGGGTCGTCTCTGGGCTTTGACATTCATTCCCGTCATTTCATGACTTCCGAGTTCTGTCAAAGAGGGGCAACTGTAGACACCCCATTTTTGACCGTCCTCAAGACTTGGATGTCATCGTTTGAATACTCAATGATCATCCATATTTGTATTCGTTTTGAACGCCCGAAGTTCTTGGCGGAGCGCCTTGCCTTTGAGCCTTTGAAACTTGTCTGTTTTATGCTTGGTTGTGGACCAAGAGCTTGTTGCTTCATGTATGGAGGAGGGAGTGGCCAGTCGGCCAGCCCTACAACCCATCGGCCAGGGCTTGTGCCCATCGGTCATCAGTGGTGGCCGGTCGGCTACACTGATGGCCGGTCGGCCACTAATGATTGTGCCAACTGTTGATCACTGAAGCTCATCTCCATACACGTGTATGGAGAGATGAATACAAGCTCTAAGCTTGATTTTCTATATATAGGGGGGTCTCTCCCCCATTTTGGAGGGTTAGACAATTTGGAACAAATTTCTCCCTCTCTCTCTTCTTATTTTGTGCATTATAGTTAGAATTTCCTACACTTTTGCACAAGGACCCTTAACCAAACATTCTCACCTTGGAGCTGAGGTTCTTGAAGGCTTAGTTTGAGCTCCTAAGGGTGGTTTAAGCTTAGAAAAGTAGCTGATTTGTGCTGTGCTTTAAGAGGTAAAGGTCTTGTTTTGTAAGCTTTATTTTGAACACTTGCTTTGCCAACTTTTCACACTATTTTAAGCTGGTTTTCAACTGTAAAAACCTCTGTTTTTTAGTCCTAAAAATGGTTGTTTAAGCCTATTTTGAGTTAGGGGGTTGTCTCCCCTTTTTGCTCTTTGGCTTGTGAAGCCTTTTGTGCCATTTCTTACCATCTTTAGATCAAATTTTCTGGCCCTTTAAACCACTGAAATCCAGAGTTATTTCAGTGAAGAAAATCAACTTTTGAAGTCTAAAAGTGGAGGGGTTAGCCTCCCCTCCTTGTGTTTCACTTCCATGCTTAGTTAGCATTACATAGTAGCATGTTTTTGTAGCGTGTGTTAGCTTAGTTCAAGCATGTTTTAGGCTCTATTTTTACATGTTTTAACTTTGTTTTTGGTTGGTTGGAGCACTTGTTGCTTGCTTTTTATACTTGTAGTGCAATTATGCTTACTAGTCTAGCATGCCTAATGGTTTAGCCTATTATTCTAGCTTGTGTTTGATTAACTTTAGCATATTTTAGCTACTATTTTGGCCTACTTTAACTCTGTTTTGGGTTGGTTAAGTCCTTCAAGGCTTGTATTGCATGGCTATAGTGTAACAGTCTTCACTAGTTCATTGTTTGAGACCTCTAAACATGAAGTGTTTGAGTTGTTTGCATGTTGTAGCATCATTTTATATGTAATTTCAGTGTATATAACTCTGTCACATGCTCACTCATTTCACCCTTTCATTGCTTTTGAGAGTCATGCCTTGAGTCTTGTTTGCAAGCTAACATGTGAGCATGTTTTTCTAGTATTTTGAGCATCAATCTCAGCATGATTTAGCCACTATTTTGGCATGTTCTAACTCTGTCTTGAGTTAGTTTGGCCTTTTGAGGCTTGTATTGTGTAGTTGTGGAGCAACCTCCTTCACTAGCTTAATGTTTTAGGCTCTTAGCATGACTTGCATGTGTTGTTTTCATGATTTAGTGTCCTTTTGCATGCCATTTCAGCACTGAAATACCTGCAAACTCTCCCTATTCTTCACTCTTTACTGTGCTTTGAAAGTGGCTTTGAGCCCCTTGTTGGCTTGAGTGTGGAATTGAGGCTCTCATTCCTAATGGTTTAATTCCTTCGGAAGTTCATTACAACAGCATGAGGCCTCTTTCATGCTCAAGGTACTTGTGGCTTGAGCCCTCTTTCCAACTAGAGGACTCTCACTTTGGACTTAACTGGTTAAAGGACTAATCGGTAATGTAAAATGGGTAAATAAAACATGACAAGTAAAACTTGAGAAAGTTAAGCATGTTGTGTTGCATTGCATGTGTTTGGATCAGACGTGAATCCAAACACAAGAAAAATGGGACGTTTCATACTCAAAGTGATGAAACGTGCCACTTTTCTTGGTCACCGTCACCCTTGATCATGCATGATAGGGTGGTGGTTATTTTGGTCTTGTTTGTGCATTCATTGACCTTGTACAAGCTTGGCTCTTTGACCATCATGCATTGAAAATGCTTGATTGATGGCTTGAGAGCCAAGAGCTACACTCCTTTGAGCTTGAGAGATGATAAGAAGGGTAGCAGTACGTACATTTCTTGAAAATGCATTGCTTTGCCTCCATTTGCTCTCTGTTGTAGCAAAAAAGGAAGTTCAGAGGAAATGGTGGCCGACAGCCACAAAAAGTGGCCGGCAGCCACCTATGGTAGCCGACTGGCCATCAGTGAAAAAGTTGTTCAATGTGTTCCTGAGGTGGAGCAGAAAAAAATCTAGAAGTTGGTGTAATTTTCAGAGATCAAATGAGTGCAAATAGAGGCATCCGATGGCAAGGCGGTGGATTTTCTGGAGGAAACCAACCGAGCATGCATGCATCCCTCGCCCTTAAGGCCATTTTAATTGCTTTAATTTGTTGGCGTAGCTAATTATTCAATTCAAGTTTTGTACTTAATTAGTTTGTGTAACTAGTTATTCGATTCCAATTTGTTGTAATTATTTAGCTTAGAATAAGTTAGTTAATTAGTTTCAATTGTTGTAATAATTAGCTAGAATAGTTAATTAGTTCATTTTGTAATAATTAGCTTAGCTTAGTGTAGCTTAGCTTATTTATTCGGACCCTCCTTCGAAAGAGCGTAATGTTGTAATAAGTGTGCTTGCGTGCGTATGTGCATGTCTTCTAACCCCACATCTTTCTCCCTTTTATTTAACCGCTTTCGATGGTTAGATTAGGAGCATATTTCAATTAGCATACCTTATGCTTGCATGTTGCATCCATTCATTTGTTTTGCATGCATTGAGGCTCGACGCATCATTCAAACTGCATTGCAATTTCAATACTTATTTGAATACGTGTTTGGAAGCATGT
The DNA here is from genome assembly GCA_036172215.1 of Camellia granthamiana. Taxonomy (NCBI): domain Eukaryota; kingdom Viridiplantae; phylum Streptophyta; class Magnoliopsida; order Ericales; family Theaceae; genus Camellia; species Camellia granthamiana. Next base: position 100,927,857 of record CM069908.1, on the reverse strand, counting down.
TATCAAATTGTATCACATACCATAATTAGATAGTCGAGCCTATTTAATTGCATTAGTCATTTAACATAGTTAGGAATCATGCATTTTTTTCTAACTTTCTTTTCTTTCCTAGCTTGGAGTACTAGGTAAGCTTTTACGCTTTAGCATGCTTGCATAAGTGTGAGTGTTACCATGTTTCGCATGCTTGCCATGAGGCTATGTGCCTAAATGATTAATTGCATGATTGCCTATGGATGAAGGCTTTGCTACTTGAATTGGAACAATTCGATGTGTGTTTTAAGCCCACTTTGCGAAATGGCAAATCATGTTTTAAGCCCATCATGTTTGATGGCAAATCCGCGTTTTAGCCCACTTGATGGTGGCAAATTCAAACCATTTTCAAAAACAAATATGAGTTGATTTGTTCCAAGTCTTACGACTCAGTCTATACTTGCTTGTGTGTGTGTCACATAGTAATGTTAGCTAAATAACCGGATAAGAACACATGAGGTTCATAAAACAACATATCATGGTTAGTAGGGCGAACGGGGGTGCTCAATTCATGACCTTCCCCCTTCATACCCAAGTTCCCGAGCCAAGATAACTTTGGTGATGACAGATACGTGGCCTTTGGCACGAGTCAGGGTTTCCTAAATTTCCCCAAAATAAAATATTTAGGTGGCGACTTTGTAATCTGGCAAAGCAGTCGAGTTTTGGCATTATTTGATTCAAAATCTGATTTTCCAAAATGATTTGCCAGATTGGACTCTTTGGTGTTTATGAGTTTCACATTGCACTTGTGAAGCTAGATTCAGAATCGTGACGGGAGTCCGAACTGTAGGACCAATTCGAGCTCTCCGAAAGGGGGGCACGGAAAAAGTCGAGCTACAAAGAGCTTCTCCAATAATAATTGTAGTCACTTCGTTGTTTGTTGTTGTTGTTGTTGTTGTTTTAATTAGTTCAAGCATTAATAAATAAACATATATTACATGTTTTGAGAAGTGTTTAGTTTTCTATACTAACCAAGTTGAAGCCTAAAGCTAAACATCTGGAGTATATTTTTTTTCTTCTATCTTTTAATTGGTTACACTTATTGATTGCATGAAATTTTATCACTTTTAGAAGAAAATTATTTGGTGCAGCAATTCTACAAATTTAGAAGAAGAAAAAAATTGTGGCTGTTGTTCTGGTCTGTGCTGCAGTTCTACACTTATTTATTTATTTTTCCTGCTCTAAGCAAAAAAAGAAATGGAACCTTCGAGAATATGTTATGGTTGCCACTAAATTTGTTCCATCTTCGCTTGGTGATTCCATTTACTATTGATGATCATGATGAAGTATTTATTCTATGAAACATCATTTTATTGGCATTAGGGGATATCCTGTTTTGCATTTGTTCTTGGGGACTATTTCTGCATGAGATAAGTTTGTTGATCGATCGCAAACGTGTTAGCCTGCATGGACAATGACAGTGATCGTCAAGAAGTTTGAAATTTTCATCATGAAAAATTAAATCAAATTAATGATAATTAGCGTAAAGAAGATATTTAAGCTTATTTTAACATCTGTTTCTCTACCATTATTTTGGTTTTGATCAGGTCATGAACACATAACTGAGATTGGCATTTACTATCTCCCCCCCCCTCCCCTAAACACACACACAGACCATTAGATCAATTAATATGATTTTCAAATAGCCTATGTAAGAGCAAAATATAAACAATAGGCTATGCTAGATTTATCAGTGACAATTATATGCACCTTTTGGAAGTGATATTGGTTGTTGAACTAAAATGATGAATGTCTGACTTTCTAACTTTCACATTTGAGTTAGTTTAGCCATAGTTTGATCTGTACTGAGTTTTGCATATTGGGTTAAGATCACCTAAATGATATGAGGCTAGAAATATATAACTAAGCTCTGTTTCAATTTTTTTATTTACTCTGTTTGGCAATGGCTTAAATAGCATTTTTTTAAGCCAAAATAGTTGTGACTGTTTGGACATTAAGTTTTAAAGCTACTAAAAAAGCATTTGCCAAACTCAATTTGAAAGAATAGCCTGAAGAATGAAAGACTTTTTCAGATTTTTATAGTTCTACACTTCTTGATTTTTTTTTTCTACTCTGTGTTACTGCAGTTCTACACTAATTGATTTTTTTTTTTCTACTCTGTGCTTCTGCTGTTCTGTGTTGTTTTTGGTTTGTTTTTGCTGCTGTTTCTAGGTTGTTTTGCACTCTATTTTGGGCTTGTTTTGTGCTTGATTCTTCACCTATTTAAACACCATTTGCACTCCAAAAATATGGTTAAACACAAGGAGAATTTAAGGATTATAATCATAGTTGTCAAATCGGGATTCGAATCGTGAATAGAAATGGCCATGTACCGAAGCGCGAATCGAATCGTGAATCGTAAAGATTCGATTATTTTTTCTAAATTACATAAAAAAAAACATAGTTATACACTTAAATATTATAAATGTGAAATATTTAGATTTAAAGTAATGAAAATGTTATTTTACATGATGATCACGTGGTCTAAATAGGTAAGATGCTTCTATGGCAAGAGATGTGGGTCCGAGCCCCACCATGATCTATCATCCTATATTATATTTATGTATTTATGATATAATTTATGTAAATTCACATCACAACATATATGCATGGCAATCCACATTCATATAATATGATTCTATGAATGTATGATCATGAATAAGGTTCATAACTTAACAAGTTCTAAACTTTTCAAAACTCTAATCTATACTTGTAAAGTAACTTGTGTCAAAAAAAGACCATACAAAACAAAAGTTAGATTAGACAAAGTTAAAAATTCCAAAAAGCCTTCATTTCTTCATTTCAATCTTCATCATCTCCAAGGTCAATATCAGAGTCATCATCTTCATCATCATCTACCATAGTCACTTCATCAAACTCTTCTTCCTCTTCCTCTTCCTCTTCTCCAACTTTAATCAATTAAACTTCATCATCATCTTCAAATACTTTTCTTTTTCCTCTATCGGTGGCATTTAAATTTCTTGGTCCTACATTAATAAAATTAAATAAGGTTATGAATGAGCAAGTAAATGTGAAAATATAGAAACTAAATCTTTGAAATTAACTTATTTAAAAGATAGAATTATATCTCTTTTTCTCTTTTTGCTAGTTGTTGCACCTTCATCATCTTCGAAGCACTCTTGGATGTCCATCCGTGAATGATCTTCGAGTAGACATGGATCCTCTTTCTCGGTAATCCATTCATCACCGGATTCCATATCCAATAAATAAATAGGATCATAAGTCTCACTCCTTTCTTGTCTCTTAATTTGCCTTAACTCAAGTTGAATGTTATACTTCACAAAAACCAAAGCATTCAACCGTTGTTGCTCCAATTGGTTTCTTTTCTTCAATTGCACATGATCAAAAGTGCTCCAATTTCTCTCACACCCGGTGCCACTACAAGTAAGATTTAGCACTCTAATAGCTAGCTTTTGAAGCTCTTTACACTCTTCTCCATAACTTTCCCACTATAGAGCTGTAATTAAATGATAAAGAGATGTTAGAGAATAATGCATGCCAACATAATTGTTGTGAAATTGTGAATATACAATTTCATAATCAAAAAATTTACCGGGTTGTTTCTTTTCCCTTGTCAAGATGGCCATGCTCATACCAAACATACCCTCGGCCTTCCGGAACTTTTCTAATTTCTCATCAACCTTCACTCTATCCTCTATATCTGGATACATCCTCTCAATGGTTTTAAATAAACCAATTTTCACCTCCGTATCCTCAGTGAAATTTTCTTGATAATGAAACCTAGAAAGAAAAATAACTTCATAAATAAATTCCATTACACATTTTGTATATAAGTCACACAACACAACGCAAATAATTAGAGAAAAAAAAGTAAAAAACTTACATCGGATTAAGGTAATATGCCGCCTCATAAAAAGGCCTATGGAGTTGTAAAGCCCATCTAGTATCAATAATTTCCCAAATGCGCTTATATCTACCCCTCACATGGTTCAAGTTTGAAGCAATTTCTTCCTTAACTCTATCCATAGCTTCATAAATAAATCCCATTACCGGCTTTGCATCACCATCCACAAGCCTCAAAATTTTCACCAAAGGGAGCACACACTTCAAGCAATACTTGATTGCTTTCCAAAATCTAGCATCTCTCAAGATTGTTCCTTGTGCCTTTTTTGCATTAACAGATGTAGAATAGCTGCTTCTAGCCCACTCTTCTGATGCAAACATAGCTCTAAGTTGGAGCTTTCTATCTTGGAAACTTTTTAAAGTAAGGAAGGCGGTGGCAAATCTAGAAACCGCAGGTCTTGTAAACTCCCTATTCTAGGTAAATTTTCTGAACAAATCAAGCACCTAAGCATGCCTATAAATGTACACAACGATTTCCTTGGCTTTAATTATTGTATCTTTGAAAACCATCAACTCACATATGTCACTTAACATTAAGTCAAGGCAATGTGCTACACATGGGGACCAAAACAATTTAATCCTCTTCTCTTCCAATAATCTACCGGCACCAACATAGGCCGATGCACTATCGGTTACCACTTGAACCACATTTTCTTTCCCAATTTCATTCACAATGTCATCAAGCATCTTAAATAATTTCATAGAATTTTTAATTGCGCCGGAGGTGTCTATTGATTTAATAAACACCATTCCACTTGGACTATTAACAAGGGAATTAGTAAGAGAGCGAGACTTTCCATCGGTCTATCCATTGGACATTATAGTGTAACCCGTCTTCTTCCATTCCTTTCTATATACTTCTAAACTTGCATTCACATGATCAACCTCTTTTTTCAAAAAAGATACTCTTACTTCATGATAACTAGGTGGTTTCAATCCCACACCATACTCACTAACTGACTTCAACATCTTTTTAAACAAGGGTCTTTTCACTAAATTAAAAGCCAATGCATGCCTATAAATGACTCTACAAATATCTCTAATCACGGGCTCTCTTTGCTTCACCATTTGATTCAAACTTTGTTTCTTTGCCCTCCCCTTTGTGACATATGCATCCATAGTTCCCCCTTTACTTTTCCCCTCAACATTTTTTCTTCAAAACAATCAACATCTATAATATTGTCTTGTTTTTTTTTTCCACTTAGTAGTTGTGAAAACATATTCATAATATCTTCAGAAACTTAACTACAAGCACCAACATTATCATTGAGTTCCGGCTAAATGATTTTTCATTCGAATCACCCCACCCAAATAATCTTTTCCACAATAATTACATCTCAAATGCATTCTATTGTCATCTTTGACACGGGTACAATGGTCTCATGTCAGATCTTGTTTCCCACTTTTTTTTTTCCTTCTCATATTTTTTTTATCCATTAAAGAAAGAAAAATATTTTTTTAATGTTCCACCCAGCATTGTAGCAGCTTCAATACTTCTATAGTCCACAGTAGACAATAAAGTAATGGAAAAGGAAAAGTATAAAGTCAATATAGCATTTTATATTACCTATATGAAGTTTGTCTGGCAGTAACTCAAACAAAATTGAAGACCCAAGAAGAGGACAAACTTTAGTAAAGCTTTGACGACAAGACAAAGGGCCATGAAGCAGATTCCAGCAGCAAAAGGCCACCAAACAGTGAGAAGAATGACCACGAAGCACTGCGTCGAATAGAGACGTGAGTCTTTCTAGGGTTTTGTCTGTTGGGAGTAAAAAAAGACCATGGGTTACCTTGGTTGGACTGTCGTTTGGTCTTAGAAGACCAGGCGGCCCATTTTCTACCAAGCAAAAGCAAAAGCAAAAAAATTGGGCCAAAAATCGAATTTTCTTCATTCGCGTCCGAGAAAACTGGGTCGACCCGCGACTGTAAGAAGTCGTGCGATTCAGCGATTCGTATCGTGAATTGATCGATTCTACTGCGATTATGTGCCATTTGCGATTCCATCTACTTGTTTGAATCGATTTCTATGTGTATCGAACTGAATCGTACTCTAACAACAAAGATTATAATGATTTATTTAAATATTGAGTTTTCAATTCTAATCCATATTTCAAAATAAATCAAAACATAATAAAAAACAATCATCAAAATCAATATGGCTAACAAACCTAACCCGGTGCATATAGGTCATCACCTTTAAGATTCTATAAAACAACATTTATTCTGTTTTTGTTATTATTGTGATTGTGGCTTCTTTTGTGTTAGGATTAACTCCAGGTAATTGATACTTGCTTTCAGATGTTGTTGAAAAGGAAACGAAATTGATCTATTACCCGAGGATAGTAGAATGTGTTCTCAGTTATAATTTTTTTTCTTTTTTAAACGCTGTTGATCTAAAGTCTCCTATCCCTCTTGTACATGATTCTAAACATGAGAAATTCAGCTCTTTGATTTCAAACTATTTGAGCAACACAAGTATGCCTGTATCTGTTTAAGCAATTTGAAATGTAGCATTGAACTATTAGTATCTTTCCATGTGAACTAATTTGTTGGCTTTGGATTTCTAGGTGGTGAGGGTTTTTGATTTATTTTGCTTGAAATGATTGAGAATCTTATTATCTTGTCTTCATAGTCATCATTAAAGAGTCAAATTTATTGTATAAGTCTTGCTTATGAGAGAATGCCAATCTTGTAATTCTGTTCTTTGTGATGCAACGATGGCATCGTGGCAACATCCTTCATCTCTCTCTCTCTCTCTCTCTCTCTCTCTCTCTCTCTCTCTCTCTCTCTCTCACAATTTTTCTTACCTGAGTTTGCTTGGATTAATTTATGTCAAACTATTGGATTGTGAATGATTTGATTTGTGGAGCTTTATTCACAATTCCATTTCACATCAGTTACTTTGTTGATAACTCCCATTTTTCTTAATAACTCGAGTTTATTTTGAGATATTTTGGGAACTAATATTGCTTATATGTTATTTGATATTCATTTCATGCCCATAACTCTCTATAAATTTCATGTATTGTGCGATTTTAATTTAAACTTTGATTTACAATTACAAATGTTATAGGTTATTGGCTAATGCAAAGAGATAAAAAAGTTGCAATCATTTGTTGGGAGCAATTACTACATCGAGTAAGTTTTGACTATTTGTTAGGGCATTTTTAATTTACTTATAGAATTTTGGCACTTTTTTTTATTAAATTTGTGGCTGTTAGAGAATTCACATTTTTTTCCTAATGTTTTGAGCAATCATGATATGACAAACACTTAGATGACCCAAAGAACTATTTGACATATAAAAAAGATAAGACCAAATGCGCTAATTAGGGGTGACTGTTGTGTTTGGTTTCAAAAATCTTAATTTCATGTCTAACTCAACAAATAAATAAGTCAAATAGTTAAAATAGATAAATATGTTTTTACAAGAATAACTACACTAATATGTAACAATTTCAATACCATAATTTATATAGCAATTCTAATTTATATATCCATTTCATCACTTACTATATGATTCTTTTTCACCCTTTACTATAGATTGCATATTCTACTTGAATATTAATTCTTGTTTATCACTTACTATTGTTAATATAACTTTGTTAATAATGTAAATTATTTTATGGCGTAATGCATACAACAACTTTTATAATCCAAGATTTAGAACTATCAAAGTAGGATACTTGAAAATCACTATTAGATAAAACTTGGAGCAAAAGATATGAAACCATAATCCTGTAAAATCTCTAATTAATATTGCTATATCACATGGGTCATCGTAACAACTAAATAACCATCGAAGGAAAATTAGAAGGAAAATTGTAAAACACAAGACTTAAAAGGCCTGTTTGGGGGGTGAAATTGCGAAATGACCACCAAAACTGCCGAAACTTGGCATGGGCAGCTTGCTCAAGCCTAAATAGTCTTGTAGGAACAAACAAGACTTCGATTGAAAATTATAAAACACAAGACTTAAAAGGCCCGTTCGGGGGGTGAAATTGCGAAATGTCCATTGAAACTGCCGAAACTTGGCACGAGCAGCTTGCTTAAGCTTAAATAGACTTGTAGGAACAAACAACACCTCGATTGGATTTTCGATTGGAAAATTAGAAGGAAAATTGTAAAACACAGGTTTTAAAAGGCTTGTTCGGTGGGCAAAATTACGAAATGACCACCGAAATTGCCGAAACTTGGCATGGGCAGCTTGCTCAAGCCTAAATAGACTTGTAGGAACAAACAGAACCTCGATTGGATTTTTGATTAGAAAATTAGAAGGAAAATTGTAAAACACAAAACTTAAAAGGCCCGTTTGGGGGCCGAAATTGCAAAATGACCACCGAAACTGCCGAAACTTAGCACGAGCAGCTTGCTCAAGCCTAAATAGACTTGAAGGAACAAACGGGACCTCGATTGGATTTCCGGTTAGAAAATTAGAAGGAAAATTGTAAAACACAAGACTTAAAAGGCACGTTTGGGGGGCAAAATTGCGAAATGGCCACCGAAATCGCCGAAACTTAGCACGAGCAGCTTGTTGAAGACTAAATAAACTTGTATGAGCAAACGACACCCCGATTGGACTTCCCGTTACAAAATTAAAATCAAAATTGTGAAATTCATACCGAGTTTTTTTTTTTCTTTTTTTTTCCTTATCAATATAATATTGTTTTTTTTCTTTTTCATGTGACGGATTGGCAATGGTGGAAAATAGTCCAGGCTGCATCAGAAGATTTGATTTTGCATTTTTGGAAATATTTTGACATAGGATTTTGATAAATGACTTATGGGTTAGATGTTTAACATCAAAATATTTGGTTTTGTATTTTTGTAAATATTTTGACATAGGATTTTGGTAAATGACTTGGGTTTTGTACCGAATTATTAATAATGTGAAGAAACTGGATTTGGTGAACACGCTTTCAAAAGAAATAAAATGGCTATTATGTGGTGTTTTGTCACAAATGGAAAATGTGGTCATCGTATAATAATTGTTTTAATGGGAAATGGGTAGTAAAAGTGAACCTTGGTGTTGTTGAAATAACTGAACGTTTTCGAGAAAAGTATTTATGTACGTATACTTTGGTTATAAAATGCCACATTATTTATATGGTATGAGATTAGCATTCATGATCATAGCTATCTGTAAGTTGTTATTGTTGAGGATCATGTTGAGATCCCTACTGGACTTTATGTTCATCCCATGTTGTTAATCTTTTTTTCAGGTGAATATCAAGATGTGCTACAAGGTCACGGATCTTCCTTATTTGTTGGCCACGGGGCCTTATATGTGTAGGCGGAATGCCATTGATGTAAAGGGTTAAACCCTTCCTATTGAATTAAATGATGTAAGCCTATGGGCAATTTATTTAGATATAAATTCATGTTGCATTCATGTTATATCCGAATGAGAGAACTCTTATTGCTGTATTTCTTGTAAATATAATGAGCTTCTGTGTGTCATCTCTGAAATAGAATTTATGATAATGGCTTTGGTAATGAATTCCGAGTAATAAAAAGTGGGGCGTGACACTTCCTTCATTTGTTGCATTGATTTAAATGTTAGTAATGTTAACCTTCCCCCACCATCTCTCACTCTCATCTCCTTCTTTTCTCTTTTTTCAAACTCCTTAAAATCATTGAATGACAGAAAATTTTTTAGCTTCACAATCAGACTTATATAACCACCCATTACCTGACTCATAAGCCTTAATAACTACTTTTATCCTCTCCTGAATGCCTCAATTTTGAACTACTTCAGCATAAGACCTTCCTACTGCCTCCATATTTTGCTGTGCCAAGTTCTTTTGTTGGTATTGCCTCATCATCGCTCCTCCTCTGCTTCTCAATATGGGTTGTTTTTGCACTCTTTTGTCGTACTCTGCCTTCTGTAGTGCGAAATTCCTCTGTTGGTACTGCCTCATCTTCTGATCTCCTAAGCTCTTCACTGTGGGTTGTTTCTGATCCCCTTTATTGTATTCTGCATTCTTCACCTTCAGAGCTTTATTGCTGCACCATAAACCATCTGCCTTTTGCACCACCATGTCTGCTGCAACCTTGCAGTCATACCTTACAAATCCGAATCGAGAGCCTGTAACTTGTCTTCTTTTTGCTGGAATAAAGACATCCTTAACGATTCCGAACTTATTGAATAGAGTGAACAACCTTTTTGGATCCATAGAGTCAGGTATCTCATCTACAAAGATGGTTAACAACCCATCTACATCCTTAGATCGGCTGTTTTGAATGCCCACTCTTCCTCCTCTTCTTCATCTAAGCACCGGATTCCACCCTCCTTTCTCCATTGTTATTGAAGTTATCTCACTTGTTTGTACAAAAGATATGGTTGCAGATCCACTGACAAAGCCAATTGGAATTGAAGATTTTAAGCGACATATCGCTGCTATGGGTCTAACTTATGAGTAAACATCTCAGGCTTATAGCCAAGTGGGAGATGTTGGGATATGTGGCTAAAATCCCTTGATGCCTAACATAACCGCGGTTGGTGGTCAAATTTAATAAACCCCAATTCATTGGTCAAATATAATATTAATCATACCATATTTGGGTTGGATCTTTTCTAGTCAGTATGGGTATTAATTGGCTGGAGGGACACATCAAGTAGTGGAAAACCTAATCTAAATGGATAACTACTACTTGGAGTTTGTTGCCTATTTGATTGCAGAGAGTTGAGGGAAAAGTGGTGAACGTTATATAATAACGTTGAGTCAGTTCAAGAGATAAACTATGGGAGCAGTATATATATGACTCTCCTTTTCTATATAGATCACCATGAAAGATATACCAAAATTTAAAGAGTCTTTTTGTTGCAAAACGCAACTCTTCTGAATTCATGTTTATTAGAGTTTCTTAAACTCTGTCCAAGGCAAACTCCCCATTCGTTTTGATTTTGTTCTTCATTAGTTTTATACAAACATCATAAGTATGATTAAATTAAATTCCAAGAATGTAAATAAAATTGCTAATGAAACAAGATATTTGCCTTTAAAAAAAAGAAGAAACAAAAAGGCACACCAACATAAAATTAATGTGTAAACAGATGAGCAAAAAGTCATTGATCATATGTATATCCAAAAAGGTGAGTTATGAAACTCCAAAATACAGTAGATAAAATATAAAATAAATAAATAGAGGAAGACGAAGTAAGACAGTGACCAATTTTAAAAGAATCCATTACCAAATAATTTCACCCAATATATCTTATAATCAAGTTGTGCTGGATATTTTATTTATGAATTCAATTTTACCTTTCATCTGGCCTAATAAAAATCATAAAAATTTACATTGAATTGCCTATTTACCCTTGCTCCACGAGCATTGAATAATTTCTCCTATTTACACCTTGGCCCAATAAACTTGGGGCAATCACTTTGTCCACTATGCCAAAGGTTTTTTTTTTTTTTTTTGGTAATAATGATGGAAATTAGATTAATAATAGTTAAGTAGTTACATTTCTAGGGTAAAAAGTACCCCTAGCATCTTCAAAAACTTGAAATGAAATACAATTAGGAATAGAGGAAAAAACAAGTAGACCCTCATGTTTGAATCCTTCGTTGGCAAGCAAGTCTGCGCATTTGTTTCCACTTCTATTCCTGTGAGGTTAAGGTCAAGAGCAAGTTTGAGACCATCTCGCATGGCCCAAAGTTCAGCTTCGATACTGGACGAGTGGCCAATGTTGCGGCAGAAACCAGAAATCCATTTACCCGTCCAGTCCCTAATGATACCATCGGCAGAGGCAAGCCCAGGGTTGTTTTTTGAGGCACTATCAGTATTGAGTTTGAAAAGGCCAGGTTTGGGGGGGAGCCAGGAGATAACAGATGGTGAAGAGGGGCGTGGTTGCCTGGAAGGAGAGAGGTGTTGCCATTCGATGGCAGATGCAATAGCCAAGGAGGGGTTGAGCAAGTGAGGGTTGGGGGGGAGAGACACCAAGAATTGCGGTTTTTCCAAATGAACCAGCAAGAGATGGGAAAAAGGACTGACCAGTCTGCAGATGAGTTGTGGGTTAGGTTGAAGGTGCAGTTGGATTTAATCCAGACATCAAGAGGGTGGGCGAAAGAGGGGGTGACATCAACTGGGATTTGGAGAGCATCCCAGAAATGTTTGGCAAAGTTGTAGTCCCTAAGGACGTGGATGGTAGTTTCAGAGTAGGTAAGGCAGTGAGGGCAGATGGAGTCACTGGTGATATGGCGAAGGAGGAGGTTGTCTTTGGTACTAAGGCGTTAGTGAAGGGTGAGCCAGAAGAAATGGGATATTCTAGGTGAAGTTCGACTCTTCCAAAGCCAAGTCCAGTTATCAAAGGGAGGGGATAGGGAAAAGGGTTTGGAGTGGAGGTAGGCGGAGCTGGAGGTAAAGGACCCATCAGGGGAGAGTTTCCAAGTGAGGCAATCATCAGAGGGATTAAACCATTGGACAGTGATGCAAGAGAGAAGGTTAGTGATACAAGTTGGGAGGGAAAAGGAGAGGCTGTCAAGGTTCCAAGAGTTTTCCACCCAACAATCTCTAATCAAAAGGTGTTGGTCAGAGAGGGTGAGGGCCCTTCGATGAGGGATTTGAGTGGGCCAGGGCTTAACCAGTTGTCAAACCAAAAGGATGTATGGAGGCCATTTCGAACAAGGATTTTGGAGCCTAATTGGAAGAGATCAGCCCCTTTGTTAATTCCTTTCCAAGTGGGAGAGAGGATTGAGGACTTAGATCTGGGCTTCGAGTTCAAAACTTTAGCCCAAAGTTTATGTTTTTCAGAGTGTAGTCTCCAATTGAGCTTGGCCATGTGGACTTTGTTTACTAGGCTAGCTTGTCTAATACCTAACCCTCAAACTTTTTTAGGTTTTGCTACATTATCCCAGCTGATGGAGTGAATTTTCTTTTTTTCGGAGGTGGTACCCCAAAGGAAGTCCCTATTGAGTTTGTCTATTTTGTTGGTAACAGACTTAGGGAGATGGTTGCATTGCATGACATGGTTAGGAATGGCTGAATTGACAGCTTTAATGAGGGTGACTCTGCCCGGGAGGGAAAGTAATTTGGATTTCCAACCGGTTATTTTATTTTGGATTTGTTCCACGATGAAGGAGAAGGAGTTGGCGGATGGACAAGTGTGGTGAATAGGGCAACCAAGATATTTCCCAAGGTTGGTGGTAATCGGGATTTGGAGTTTGTTGGCAAGGTGGGTCTTGGCATTATCATCCAAGTTGGCAGAGAAGAAAACTTTGGATTTGCTCAGATTGATTTTTTGGCCTGATTTGCAACAGAAGTCGTTAAGGACAGAGGCTATGGTTGAGCAATTTTCCTCCGTGGCTTTCCCAAACAGGATTAGGTCATTGGCAAAGAATAAGTGGGATAAGGTGGGACCGGATCTACTGATTTTAATGGGTGACCACAATTTTTGGTCACAAGCTTGGGTGATGGCAAGGGACAAGTATTCCATGCAAAGGATAAAGAGATAGGGGGAGAGAGGATCACCCTGTCAAATACCGCGGGAAGGGGAGAAGGTGTTTGTTGTGCCACCATTGAACAAGATTGACATGGTAAAGGAAGAAATGCAAGAGAGGATGATGTCAATCTAAATCTTTGGGAAATTGAAGAAAATGAGAATGTGACGAATGAACCCCCACTCAAGTCTATCGAAGGCCTTTTCTAGGTCAATCTTGATGAGCATTTTGCCACTATTGCCTTTTGTAGCATGAAAGTTGTAGACAACCTCCTGAACAATAACAACATTATCAGTTCCTTTCCTTCCCGGTATGAAATTGGTTTGGAAGGGGCTAATAAGGTTGTCGAGCAGGGGGCGAAGGCAAGCAACAATGGTTTTGGTAATGAGTTTATAAATGGTGTTGTAGAGACTGATGGGGCGGTATTGGGTGACGAGTTCTGGATTAGTGATTTTGGGAATGAGGCAAATGAAGGTGTGGTCGATGTTGGGGTCAACCGAACCAGTAGAGAAGACATCATTGATGACTTTCATGACAGAGGGGGCTAGGATGCTCCAGCATTTTTGGAAAAAGACGGGATGGAGGCCGTCAGGGCCGGGGGCTTTCCAAGGCTTAAAGGACCCAAGGATAGCTTTGATTTCAAGGTCAGTGGGTGTTAGGTAGAGGGAGGGATGGAACCTAACATCAATATGGGGGAAAGGGAAAGGAGGGGGAAGGGTGAGAGTGGTGGAGGTGGTGGCGGTAGAGAATAGTGAGGAGTAGTGGGAGATGAAGGAGGTTTTGATACTTGGCTCATCAAAAATCCAGTTATTGTTGGAGTCCCGGATGACTAGGATTTTGTTTCTGCGGCGACGAGTGAGCGTAGATTGATGGAAAAATTTAGTGTTTTTGTCGCCATCTAGGACAAAGTTGATACGAGATTTGAGGGCCCAAAACTCCTCTTCAAGTTTGAGGATGTCATTGAAGTCTTTGACAAGAGATTTTTCCAGATTGTAGAGGAAGGGAGAGGGGTGAGTTTCAAGGCTTTTTTGGACTCCCAGAATGCGGGAGGAGAGATGTTTTTTCCTATGGAAAATGTTACCAAAGGAGAGCTTGTTCCACAGTTTGACATTGGCTACAAAGAGGTTGACACAAGCTGAAAATGGGAGGGTATTGTCTAGCCAACTGTTTTTGATGACGAAGAAGATGCTAGGGTCAGAGAACCAAATTGTTTCGAAGCGGAATGGATGGGTTGGTCTGTGGGTGGGGAGTGGGTCTGTGTCAAGAAAGATGGGGCAGTGGTCAGAGTGAACTCTAGGGAGGTGGAGGACTTTGGTTTCAGGGTAGAGGAGCTGCCAAGAGTTGTTGCACCAGCATCTGTCAAGCCTTTCACGGATTAAGGCTCCAGTGGTGCGAAGGTTGGTCCAGGTGAAATGGGGGCCAGCAAAGCCCAAGTCAATCATGCCACATTCATCCAAACATTCTTTGAATCTCCTAGCACAGTGGGGTTGGATTGTACGGGCACCAAATTTATCTGCACTAGTTAGTACTTCATTGAAATCTCCGATCATGAGCCATGGAGAGGAGTGTGTATTAGAAAGTAACATGAGGTTATCCCATAAAATGCATCTTTGATTAAAATGAGGACTAGCATATGTGGCAGAAAAAAGCCAGGGTGAGGGGTTAGAAGGGACTTTAATCCAGGCATGGATCTCCTGCTCAGTGGTCAAGAGGACTTCACAGTCGATTTCTAGGTCATTCCATAGCAACCAGATGCCCCCGGCAAAACCGATGGGTTCAGAAATATGGACCTTAGAAAAACCCAGGTTGTCACTGAGGGTTTTACCTTTGGTTCCACCCACTCTGGTTTCGGTGAGGATGACAAGTTGGGGGTGGTATTCATTCACAAGAGTGAAGAAATGGCGGCGGAAGTGTGGGCTAGCAGCCCCCGACAGTTCCATAGTAAGACCTTCATTGGAGGATTAAAGAGGAGGAGAAGTGGGGGCGTGATTGCCTCCCCGTTGATTACTTCCTCGCAGTTGGTGATCCATCCCGGACCCAGAGGATTGTCCTCCAATGGCACTGGGTCGAATGCCAGCGTCGGTATGAGAGCTATGTTGTGAGTTAGACTTGAGTTTCCTTGCATCATAAAGGACTCGACGGAGACGCGAAGGAGGTGCAGGTTTGGTTCTGCTATGATCCTCTCTGCTTGGTAGTAGTGCCCCTCCAGAACAAAGGTTCTCAGGTGATTGGCAAGGCAATGGTGGTCTAGGGTGGGTAGTGATGGAGTCGGCAGGAGAGTTTCGATCAGACAAGGGTCCAGGAATGGTTGAAGGATTGGGAGAAAGTAGGTTGTGGGGACAATGATTTGGTTCAATTGGATGGTTTGGGGGGGCGAACTGTGAGGTGGGTGTAGGGGGTTGAGAGGTAGGTTACTATCACGGTTTGGCGATTTAGGAGGTAAGTTGGGAAGGGAGAGTATTGGGAGAGAGACATCCAAATTTGGAGGATGTCTGGATCGAACCAGCTAAGAATGTGGATGGGGTCCCTCTGAATTTCCGTTAGAAGATGAGAGTTTACCGGACAGTGGTGATCTTGAATTTCCATGAACCAGCCTGGGTTGTTGAGGGTCTGGTGGGTGGTGTGATTTGGGCGAGTGCTGAGGTTGTGGAGTCTGAAGGGTATCTGGGTATCGGAGTGGGCTTCTGGGTTAGTGGGTAACTGGCTTCTCAGGTTTCTGGACGTCATATTGTTCCGCCGGAGACGAGTGCGGAGACGAGGCATTGAATGGGTAGGCAGAAGAGTGAGGTGGGGGTGGTAAGGTGTTAAGGGGATGAGATTGAGGAGTGAGAGTATTGTGAGTTTTATGGGGGAAAGGGTTGGGTGGGTGCAGACAAATGGGATCATTTGGGGGGGTTAAGGAAGCACTGTCAGGTGTAACAAATGATGGAAGGGTGAAAGTTTCAGAGGACGAGGTCAAAGGGGGGCAGACTAGGATGGGTGGCGTGGGGCTTGAGATATGACAGTCTTCAGAAAGGTTTGCAAGGATAGAGAAATTATTTGAATGAAGGATAGGGGTGGCTGGAGGGGGGGCAGCTGGCAAGGAGCCAGAAGAGACAGGAGGTGTAAGGGAGTCAGAGGAGAAGATTGACTGTACCTGGACAGCAGAAGGCTCTAGAGTCGAAGGTTTTATAACTTTTTGCCAGGTAGGGTGGTGTGCTGAGGTGTTAGTTTTTCGACGAAATGGAGGGTGGTTTGGGGGTCGGTTGGTGGTTTTGCGGTGACGTTCAACAAGCATCCAAGGTCCAAAGTGGGTTTTAGGGGAGATGGTGGGTGTGGTGTTTGTTGATGTGTTGAGTGAAGGATTGGCCGAAGGTGGGTGTGAGTTGGTAGAGAGAGAAGTGTTACAGTTACCTCTCTTGTGGCCTAGTTTGCCACAGTCAAAGCAGATTGATGAGATGCCTTCATAGGAGACTCTTTGAGTAATAGTACCAATCTTGATTTTTGCAATAAGTGGTTTGGAGAGGTCAACTTGGACACATAGTCTGGCAAATCTCCCTTTGTTGCCATTCTCGGTGTGAACATCAATTTTCAGTAGAGTACCCAGTTTAGCACCAATCTTTTGGAGAATAGATCTGTCGAAAAACTCGATCGGGAGGCCAGTGAGTCTGGCCCAAACGACTGTGGAGTGGGTACGGGAGTGAGTGGCTTGAAACTCCGGTTCCCATTTTCGCACGCAATAAAGTGAGCACCAATGAACCAGGGGCCTTCATTTAGTACCTTAGAGAGGTCTTCATCGTTGAGGAGTTTGATAATGTAGTAATGGTTGCCCAAATCTAGTCCGACGGTAGCTCCTGTGGGTTTCCATAAAGCTTTAACTCTTGTCATGAAGTAGTTGAAACCAATGTTGCGACCCATAAGTTTAATAATGATAGCTTTCAACCAAGGGGTGCGAATCCGGGCCTTATTTTCACTGCTGAGAGTAATGGCAGGGACAAAATCATCCTCATCTAGTTCCTCGTCGTCGGAGAAGGTATCAGGGGGTGAGGGGGTGAGGGTAGAGTTTGGGAAAAGAGGGGCGGTAAGGGCATCCTTGAAGGAGAGGGAAGAGGGGGTAATACCTGGGCCATGAATGGATTTGTGGTGATGACGTTCCTGTTGGTCAATCTCTTCGGTAGAGGGGTCCACTGGGTTGCCATTTGGCTGGGCTTGGTGGCTACCAGTTGCTATGGAGTTTCCTGTTGTCGCCGATTGGTCCTCCTGCCGTTGAGCAGTCGTGCCTTTCTCACTTTCTCTCTCTAACATTTTTTACTTTCCATTTACACCTATGCCAAAGGTTACTGTGTACTAATTTGCCATTGTTTTATTTACCAACTGAATGAAAATCAAAATGAAGTTACACAGACAATTTAATCAATTAAAAATATAATAAGTTAACTACAATCCTAAACCTAACTTTTCAATCCCTAATTTTTCAATTGAAACCCATGAGGCCATGAATCAAATATTACATTCAAACTATAAATAGACTAGAGACGAGATAAAATATAGAAGAAAAAAAAATTAAAAACAAGAAGAAGTAAGAGAGTAACCAACTAGGCAAAGAATCCATTATTAGATATAATGTATCAAATTCAAGCCATACCTCTTCTTCAATGAGAACTCTTTCGAACCAATAAGCTACTGGAGAAGACAAAGATTTTCAAGAAACCTTCAAAAGCAAGAGACGAGAGTGAAAGATGATAAAAGACCAAGACAACGGACAGAGAAATCAGAGAGAGAGAGACTGATGAGGGAGAGAGAATGACTGGGAAAAGTTTCAACCGGTTTAGCATATAAATTGTAAAAATTGTGTAAAATATTCAACGATTTAGATTAATTCAATCAAATCCAGTGGCTGAAATTAACTTGCATATGATATGAAACTTTCAACCCTTTTAGGTTTGTCTTTTATTTTTCTTATAAATAGATAAGCAAACACCTGCAAGTTAAATTATTAGAGTTTTATTTTATGTTTAGTTATTTGTCTCTTTATATTTTTGGGGAGTATTCCAATTATTATAGGAGGAGAACAATATTTATTATTTAATGCAATGAATTCAAGTAAGTATCTTTCAATTATTGTTTTTAATTTTATTAGTTAGGCTAGATTTGCTCTTAGGGTTAGGATGAAATTACATGTTTGATTATTTATATTTGTTTATATAACTTAATTTTTTCAATAAATATATGCTTTAATTGAATAAATATTCTTCTTATTCACTCGTCTATTTTTAACTGAAAATAATTAAGGTTAGATTTTCATTGTTTTTTTGTTAGATTCAGTTTATGATTTGTTAAAGGAGGATATAAGTTGTGTTTTAATGGATTCAATGAATATTTTGATTTTGAACTTTTTGTTTGGCGAAAGAAAAATATATTTTAAAAAATAAATAAAAAATACTTTCATGATTATATCATCCGCAATAAGAGAGTTTGCTTACCAATTTATTGTGAAGAAAAATTGAAGAATTAATTAATACGAATATTATAAATGTAATGTATGCGATGGATTCTACTGCCCTAGTATTTCAATTATTTGATTAAATCCTTTTCAATATTTGTAATTTTATTATTGTTCATTCCATTAAAATTCAAGAATTTGTTCTATTAGATTAAGTCATTTATATCAAGATTAATTGATTATTTTTAAACATTAAATCTCTGTTGATTCGACCTTATTTTTGCCTCGTCTATATTCTACACTTGTGAGTAATTAAAATTGATACATAAAGAGAACACAAGAAGACATCCACTGATGCTAAATACTCAGTTGCACTAGAAGCATAGAAGCACTAACATGCAATCGGGCCAAAACCATTCATTTTGCATACTAGACTATATCGCGACAGTGACTCCATACCCTAACCGAAAGAAGAGAGTGACTGATGGGAACAAGCAAAATGGTAAATAAATCTTCTGCGCTCCATTGTTGGAGCCATAACAGTTCTCAATTAATTGTTAAACCTCGTTTGTGTTTGGCTTATGTTGAATGCTTTCAACATGGATTTGCACTAGTTGAGAACTAGAGAGTGAAATTGAACAAATGAACTCCTGCTATCCAATAGTCCCTTATACGAACCCCAATTTTCTTAGTCAAATACAAAATCTGTTTGATTATTTGTGTCCCCTAAACAAACATGTACTATTAATTAGGCTACCAATCACTCAACTACACCATGAATATTTCGGAGTTGGGTGTCTGCTGTGCACCCATCATAGCAAGTACTGTTGTGCAGCTTTATTATGGGTTTATTTTGAGATTTGTTTTGATGATCCGAACCGTTCACATTTTAGAGTGCATCGAGTACAACATACTTGTAAAAAATTAAGTCAATCGGATATCGTTGACCTTTTTATCCACTCACATTTGTATTCATTTTGATACTTTAAATCACAATGTCATTTATTTTATAAGATACAATGTGAGTGGATGAAAGGGTTAACGATATTCGATTAACTTGATTTTTAACAGATATGTTCTACTCGATATACTCTAAAATGTGAATGGTTTGGATTATTAATGCGGACCCCAAAATAAGCCAATAGTGTCGCAAAATAGTGCCTATTGTGCTGGGTGTACAATAGGCATTCCAATTCTGAATATTTCACAATTGAATCAACTAGTACACTTTAAGGTTGTTAAGATTGCAACTCGATCGTACGAACTAATATATGCAAATCAATCCAACTCGCATTTTGGATTGCACTTACAGTAAAATCGACACAAGATCGTATAAGATCTTTATGGGATCGTGACTCCAGCCGACGTTGTTTAAGAGGGTATTGTGTTAGTTTTAAAGTCAAAATACGTTTTCTAAGATGTCGTTTGGCAATTTAATTTTTTAGTCTAAAAGTCAAAAAATTATAAAAAAATCAAAAAGTCAACATCTTATATAAAAAAATCAATAAATTTTTTAAAAAAAATTTTACATATTTTTTCATAAAAAACTAAAAAATATCCCAAACATTCCAATATTTTTAATCTCATATTTTAGGAAAAAAAATAAAAAAAATTACTAAAATGTAACTTTCCAAACAAGGAAGATTGTGATTTTTTTATTAAGATAATTTTTTGAGAAGAAATTTCAAAATTTTGTTTGGTTCAAAATTTTTGAAATTTTTTTCCAAAATCTCTCTCCAAGCTCAAGAGCACGTTCCATTAGGGCAAGAGAATTGGGGAAATAGAGATTGGACCTCAAAATTCAGATTTGCTGGAACTGGGACGAGGTACTCTTCTTCTTCTTCTTCTTCTTCTTCTTCTTCTCTCTATTCGAATTCGAGTCTGCATTTTTTTCTTCTTCCGACTTCTTTTTTCCTCCTCGTCCTGTTATCTCTGTTCGACTGTGTTCTGTGTTCTTTTTTGTTTTGTTTTGTTTTTGTTTTTTGTTTTTTGTTTTTGTTTTTGTGTTTTTGTGTTTGTGTTTTTTTAACTTTTTCTTCATTTTTTTCTGCTTGTTCCTCCTATTCTTCATTTTTTCTGCTTCCCTCTTATGTGATTGACTGTGTACTGTTTTTTTTTTTTTTTTCCTCTCTACTACTTTAGTTCTTTTTCCCTAAACTTATGCTGAAAAAATAGTTCTTTTAACCAAAAAAAAATTCAGCACAACTTGATACAAAAACAGTAATTTTAACCTTTTTTTTTTTTTTTCTTTTTTTTTGAGTTGGATGACACCGTGGGTGATGATGATGATTGTGGTGATGACATTAATGTTGATTGCGGCAATGATGATAATTTCAGCGACAATGATTATTTATTTTACTCTTTTACTTGTTCTTCCCTTGTTTAGTTCGTCTTCTTTTCATTAAGAAACAATGAGAATGTTGTGCAAGTGTCGGTATTTTCTTTTATTATGTTTTTTAATGTTTGGATGATATGTTAAATTGATATATTTCTTTATTATGTATTCTTTGTTAAGAAAAGATCTAGAATGATAATTTAAATTCCTTATAAGTGAGGATGCAAGGATTTGAACCTTGATCTACTCATACTAAACTGCAGTAATTATGAAGCAAGTATGAGAGCTCGACCATTTGAGCTACATTCCCATATTTTTTTTGGGTCATTCTGTATACATTTTGATAGTATTACATAAAAAAATTATTATTATTATTATTATTATCATTTTAGTATCCTCAATCCGATCCAGACCCCCAAAACAATTCTATGTAGGATCCCAATCTTAACAACCTTACACTTCTCTTATTAAAACTATTTCATCTTTTGATGGATTGTTCTGTTGTCAAAGTATGGATAGCTATGCTTAATCGAATGTGAGATTCTTTTATTAGATCTATTTCATCTTCTGGCGTCTTGTTCATGTTTTCAACTATGAAAATGTGTGCTTAATCACATGATTATCTAAATCCGGTGATATTTTTCACCCAAAAAAAAAAGAAAAAAAAAAGAAGATTATCTAAATCCAGTGATTCAAATTCACATACAGGTAGTTAGTATAATTTTGTCATTTGCATTTTCACATTAGACACATTATTTTGTAGTGTTTGTGTATATCTATGAATTCATCTATGTCGTGAGGCTTTTTTTTCTTGTTAAGTGAGAATTTTGTAGAAAATAAAAAGAACACAGAAATTATGAGGGGCATACCCCCTACTACATATATAAGAACTCTATAACAAAAAATATATATAAAAATCAAGGTGAATAAATCTAAGGCTCCCAAGTGAAAGATGCTATGTGGGATAAGCCAATTGTTATAGATGGTCAAATTTATTTTAGTACACTGCCGCAACATAATGAAACTAAGAAGCTTTAATGTGAGCATCATGTATAGAGCTCTACGTCCAAGTTCTATTTGAAGAAGCTTACATTATGTTACTTTACTGAAGTGACTTGTAAATGTTTCATAAATCTTATTGTGATGCTTTTAACTTCGATTCTTTCCATCTTGCTATCATGAAATTAGTATGTTTTATTTGGTGTGCTTATTGGTATTTCTACTTCTTCAGATACGATGGTCATTCAATGGTTGTCATGGATTCCACATCTTTGGGGTCAACTAGTCTGTTCAGATACTCTTCATAAGGAGGGTTTTATTGGACTTCTTCCCGATGAAATCATCATTGATATCCTCAGTAGACTCCCAACTGAATGTGTTTTAGAATGTCGAAATGTATGTAAGAAGTGGCTGGCTTTAACTTCAATGCCATATTTTGCTTCTAAAAGAGCTGCAAAACAAGATGATATATGTGTGTTCTACCATCGACTGACAATGGAATCCCGAGTTCTTCATGTGCACCAGAAAGCTAATTGTTTTCAATATAACATACTTACCATTGGGGATAAGTTGTGGAGAAAACTTGATTTGGTCTCTTACCGGCCAAAGTGTTTTGCAACCCCAACAATTGTAAAAAGAGATTTGTATTGGATGGTTAAACACACATATGACAATGAATACAACGTTCCTCCTTGCAACAACTCCATCATGAGGTTTAACATGGGCAGTGAACAATTTTGTTCTATGCCTCATCCAGGAAAGGAATGTCACTCACGGCCTATGCACGAAAAGATGCGTCTCTTAAAGATGGGAGTGAAATTATGTTTTGGTTATTTAAATGCAAGATTAATTGATATATGGCAATTGGAGGATGTTAAAAATTGGTTATGGGTGAAAACATACAAGGTTAACCTTGATTGGGATGTGAATAGTTACCCTTTTGTGTTTAGTGTAATCGATCCATACTATTTGAACTTTGAAGTAAAGCTTTTGAAAATCCAAAATAGTGAGTTGTTGATGGATTGGTATTCAAGAGGAATGTTTGCATATCATTTAGATCTGGGTACCATCAGAAAAATTGATAAAGCAAGGATGAAGAGGCCTGGGTGGCTGCAATGCAATTGAATATTATCAAATATTCTCGTGGAGCAAGGATGAAGAGGCCTGGGTGGTGCAATGCAATTGAATGTTATCAAATATTTTCGTGGAGTAAAAAGAGTAAGAAAGTAAGACAGAGTCATGTATTGTGATATTTCAAGTTAAGTACTAGTTTGTTTGTTATTTTTTATATATACACAAGTAAATTAGTGGAATTTTTTTTTCTTCCTATGCATTTTATATGTACTTTTCAATCAATCTTGGTATTATACATATTTTACAACTAATAAACTTATTCATCACTAAATTGGCTGTTTGTGCCTGCTGCACAACAGACTTGCTGTGAGATTAAGCGGCGCCGTATTGATGCTGCTGTGTGTCAAGCACCTGTGTGTGCAAGTGCAAGGCATAACATCCGTTTTTTTTTTTTTTCTTTTTTTTATTATTTGATTAAAATCATTTATATATGATATTAATTATGTGTACCCACTAATTTATTTATAATCAATTACTTTTATTTTAAAAATAAATAAATAAATTTCATTTTATTGTGTTATAGTAATTTTTTTTTTTTAAATGATAACAATTGATTCAGTATAATACACTTGAATGGGGTTGGGTCAGTTTTTATATTTTTCAATATTTCACAAACACCAAAATTGAAATATAATGTAAGGAAATACTTTATGACATTTTTTGTTTTATTTTTTATAATTCACGGCCGTAGATTTAATGTGTATCTCATCATTATTGTATTTGTTGACATTTATAAGAAAATCAAGAGCAAATTATATCAGTAGTTTATGTATTTTAATTCTTGTGTCATTTTAATTTATGGCATTTCAATTAACTCGATTTTCACTGTCTAAATTTGATATAATTGGATACAATTGTTAGCATTATTTTATAAAAATATGTACATGAACGGCATGTGTCTTGTTTTTTGGGACAATTATAAATTTGATCAATTCAGTGAAATAATTTTAATCAATTCAGTGATTATTTTTTGGGGAAAAAAAAATCCTAATGACATTATCAATTATACGAAATTGACACAATAAAAAATCAATAGTCAAAGTTAAGCTAATTAAAAGTAGGATTAAAATGACATAAGGAATAAAATGTAAGGACTACTAATGTCACTAAAAATACGATAAAACTTTTGACAATTAAAAAATATTTGCTCCTTAAAAATGTATTTTTTAAAATTTTTATCTCTAAATTTTTAATTTATTATAATGAGTTATAGTAGTCAGAGAATTTTTGTTAACTACTATAGAATTATGTCATTTTGGCTTTAGAAGAGCATTTTTTTTGAGTCACACAAAACTAACATTTTCATTTCACAAGTGTCTAATAAAAACTCAACACAAAAATAATAATAATAATGTGCGTACCGAATTCCGCACTAGATGAAAGTGGATCAGGGCTTCGCACGCAGTTGGACTATCCAGAGACCAGGACTCCTGTCACAAGAAGCACCGTTAGAGCTGCCCGGCCGGGGTTGGCCGGATAACCCCTCCGGTGTGGGAATTAGCGATCGGTGAAGGAGTGTAGAGCTGAATTTGTATATAAGTGTGGTTTTGATTGGAGTCGTTCAGTTACCTTCAATGTGAAGTTCATGTTATCTATATATAGTGTTCCTTACTTGCTTCTCAAGGTGAGTTTATGGAGTATAGGTGCTGCCAGGTGTCCTTTCAGCATTGCTCCAAGTGAGGGACCACTTGATAGTTGCCATTAATTGTATATTCTCATTGTGAGCATGCTAATAACAAACCACATTCTTTTGGCTCAACAACTTCCGTGATTTTAGGTGTGGGGGACCAGCTGAGGTGGCAACCTGCACATGCTTGCACTCACAGATCCCACGTTTCCTTGCGAGATTTCTCCAGCTCGGTACTTATGTTCTTCAGTTCGATACTGGTGTGCCTCGGCTCGGCCTTTTCCAGGCTCATTTACGGAGATGGGCTGGGTCATTATCTGTTCGGTCCACAAATTTCGTCCCGCAACTTGGCCCAGACCAGCACTACGGCTGGGCTGGCCTTTCCGCTACGGGTTGGGCCCAAGTGCTGGAGGACTTGGGCGGGCTGTTGATCATGAAGTTGGGCTCAACGGATCTGTCCATATACTCATCTGACCCACTTGGATTTGGGCTTTGTCAGATTGGGCCGGCCCAAGGCTTGGACCTGACCCATTTCACATTTAGCCCCTTCAAATAATAATAATAATAATAATAATTACACCGATACTCCTTGAGGTTTGAGTTTAATACAAATTCTCTTCCATCATTTGAAATTACACTGCACCTCTTGTCAGTGTTTGCTTTTTAACTAAGTTAATAGAAAGTGTAAAATTAATTTATTACCCTTACCTAATTATCCCAGTTAACTACACCCCCTAATACTTAATTCTCCTTCCCAAAGCTACCACTCACCATCGCCTATTTCTCTTGTCACTCAAGCAGTCCACCATAACCCATCAAAACTCTACCACTTTTGCCTCACTGCCACCAAATCAGTACCCAATCTCCACCCCACAACCATGCTCTTTTCCACAACCACCACCAAACTCATCAACGCCCATGATCATCAGTTTTCATATCCACAACAATTTCAATTCCACCATTGATGACAAAAAGGAAAAGAGGTGGAGACAATGGCCACTATTAACGGCAAGACAGTGGCGAGAGAGAGCCGTTGATGATGATTCACAGGCCATGGTGGCTCACAGTGTCAACGATTGATTTGATAAAGAGGGGAGCAGGAGAGATTTAGACTGTATTTGATTGGAGGATTTGATATAAGAAATGGAAAAGGAAAGAGAAATAGAAAGAAAATGAGAAAGAATTGATAAGATTCAAATTCCCAGTTTATGTTGGTTGAGTTGGGAAATGAAAAAATAAAAGAGCATAAGCGAATCAAAAGACAAAAAATGAGATTACACGTTCCTCTCACTTTCTTTTCTCATATGTTTTTCATTATAATCAAACAAAAAGTGAGATTTTATTTCCTTTTCCCTTTCCATTTCTCTCATCAAATCCTCCAACCAAACAAAGCCTTAGGGAATGGGTGTGGAGCTCCTCCGGCTTCCAGAGACAATTTCACAGAGGGGTGTAATCGTGGTCACATCAATTCGCATATAGAATTTATATACTGGATTAATTGCTTCAAACATGTAATTTTTCTTGAACACTAGAAACAAGGAAATAATGGGCTGCTTTTAGAATTTGTATAGGCCATCAGTTGCTTGGTCCAGCTTTGGGTGGTAAAACCATTTAAGATTAATTCATATCGCCTCTGGTTCATACAGCTAGTAAGTTGTGAATTGTCTCTGTTTTCTCTCAAACACATATATTTGCTTGGAACGATAAAACGAATTTATAAGTTGGTGTTTGTGAAAGAAAGAACTGTCTTACTTCTCTTTCTTTCATTTTTGTTGAAAATTGCATGTGTATTATAGAATTTTTTTAAAATGAAATATAAATAAAAGAAAATTTTTATAAGTCTTTGGTTATAATCTATATTGTGTGTTAGCCATGATTCATTGTAATTATTATTTTAGTTATGACCTAAAAAATTATATATGATATTCAATTATGACTCATTATTTTGTTTGTAATTATGATTAAAAATATTTAATTATAACATTTATAGTAACTAACACTACAAATATCATAACTATCCTATAGTATTGTGCAATAACCCTTCATTTTTAGTTGTTCTATTGGTTGCTTTGATATATATATATATATATTGAGAAAATGATATTTGTATTAGGTGGTTCATAAAATGGTTGATATTTGTCATGTGCTTGTAAGAAGAGGAGAAGAAAATACAATAACAAAGGGGAACAAATGAGGATAAAATTGGTATTTAAAAAATGTTAGTGGTTGACAATGGCAAAAACTGGTAGTTTATTTAACGGTCAACTAAGGGAAGGGGCTATTTGTAATGTGACTTCAAACCATAGAGAGGGGGATTGTAATTTTCAAAAGATGGAGGGGGAATCTGTATTAAACCCAAATCTCAAAGGATGTCAATGTAATTTACCCAAAAATTATATATATATATATTCAATGTTGTGCTTAATGCACAATACCATCAATACGGTGCCACATAATTTGGAAAATGGGTCTTTGTTGTGCTCAAAGCACAGGCAATGACTGTGGTCAAACCATTCATTTTGTAGGATTTGTTGAGTACTTCATGCCTACCAAAAATCATATTAATCGGATATCAATAACTATATTAAAATGATCTGATATATTAAAATGATATCAATAACTATATTAATCGGATATCAAGTACTTCATGCCTAGGATGATTTGATATATTAAAATGATTATTATCTGATTTTGTTTTATCTAGAATAACTTTTATCATTTGAAATTTGAATACTTAATCCTTTAAGGATAATATGTTGTTTGTTTGTTTTTATTTTAATAGTCTATCAATTATTTAGTTTTTAAAGGATATTGATTTTTTTTTATTAAATAAAATGATATATGATCTAACAAAAAATTGAGTATGCAATTATTTTAGTAATTTTAAAATTAAAAAATCAATATTATCTTATATATGTCAATACTTATCTAATTGTAATATTGAAATAGATTGGTTAAAAAATATTCTTATTTATCTTTCCATAGCTTTATTTATTTAATTATTTTTTATGTTCATATAAAAAATGAATTTTTATTTTTTATTTTTTATAAAGCGAGAAGAATATGGATAGATAAATTAGTTATGAGTGGAAATAGATTACTTAAAAAAATATTCTTATTTATCTTCTTATAGCTAAATCTTTTACGTTCATATCAAGAACTTAATATTTTCTAACTCATTTTTATTGTCATCTTTTTTAAAAAATAATAAATAATTAGAAATTAGGAAAATGACAAATGAGCCTAGAGGGCTTACTATGTAGGAAAGAAAAAAACTAATTTTGAATGAGAAGGCAGGATCAAGATTTTCGGAATTTTTGAAAACTTATTAGATTTGCTTATATATATGTATAGATAGATTAAATATGATTTTTTCCCTTAAATAAAGTTAAGCATATTATCTCTTATAGCTAAATTTAAGCATGTTTAATCACTGACCACTATTCTCTTCCATCTTATTATCGCTTTTCCAATTTTTTAAGTTTGATCATTATTATTTAGATCTAAAAGTTAAGACTCACTTTCTAGTCCACAAAATGATATTTTTTTTAAATACAAAATATTATAAAATAAAATTAATTTATCGTATTTATCTGAACTCTATAAAACAATTTCTATTAAAACAAAAATAGTTCAATAATTTTAAATTAACTATTAAGATTTAATTGTTAAAGAATGTCAAATTTTGTTAAGAACTATTATATTCTCTATATTGGTTAGGTGACTTGTCTACTAAATATATTCGAAATAGGGGCCTCAATCGAGCTAGAGTCATATTGAGCTGAACTACATAAAAAAAAATTATGTGTCAACTAAACACCAACACAATATTAGGATTAATATAGCTATCTTAAACCCAATCAGGAAAAAAATTTAAATTTCAAACCCACACAATTAATCCATTATACATAGACTATTATTATTATTATTATTATTATTATTATTATTATTATTTAGGGTGTGTCATGGAGTGCTTTTAAATGAATGTCATTTTTAATAATAATTTCAATTTGGACTAGCAAAACTCAATTAAAAATGATTTTTGGCTTTTTAATAAATGTTTGAGTTTAAGATCTAAAAATACACACACACACACACACACATATATATTTCTTATTGTTCATTTTTTTTATAAATGTTTTCAAAAAAATATAAATAGATAGAATGTTAAAAATAAATTATTTCAAAGAATATTGTACTAAAAAAATTGCAAATGTTAAAAAAAATACGAAAGTGTATTGAATTATCATATTTTTATTTTGTTAGACAATTATTTTAAAAAAATTTCACAAATATTATATTTTTTAAGTATGT
Source organism: Camellia granthamiana (assembly GCA_036172215.1). Lineage (NCBI taxonomy): Eukaryota > Viridiplantae > Streptophyta > Magnoliopsida > Ericales > Theaceae > Camellia > Camellia granthamiana. The sequence continues at coordinate 100,898,668 of CM069908.1, read as the reverse complement.
CTACATCAGGTATATATAAATAAAAAAAATTACATAAAATATTAAAAAATTTACTAAGAATAAGAAATTCAATTTTTTTTAAAAATGAGTTAAACCAAACAAGGTATTAATTTTTCATTTTGTCTCGTTGAGTAGAATCCAAAAAAATATTTTTAAAGATTATTATTTTTTTTAAAATGTTAATTAAAAATAAGAAAAAATTACCAATAGGTCATATTTTACTCTTAAGATTACTATGGAGTCTTATCAAATTTCAATATACACAATTAAATCCTATTTGTCATAAAATATTCTCACAAGGTTCATTCCTCTATAATGATATATTTTATCCTAATTTTACCCCTCATTTAATATGAAAAAATTCATAAATATTTTTAATATAAGTAAAATTACATTTTTTTAATTGTAAAACATATTATATTATATTAAAAAAATCATAAATTACAATAATAAAATTACTAATTAGTTCTATTTTGTTTTAAAAATTACTATTGAGTTATATCAAATTTCAATATTAATAAACAAGTTCTAGTTTTATTTTATTTTATAAATTGTTATAAAAAGTTTAATTATTCATAATAGTATATTTTATTTTATTTTTATTTTTTTCATTAAAATATGAACCAAATATTTCATAAATAATTTATTTTATATAAAATTTTATAATAAAACTATTTTTAATTATTGAAATTGAAGTATAAATATAAGATTCATCAACTATTTCATGCATTGATAAATATATAAATTTGTCATAGCATTATTTTCATAACCTTTTAAAATTTTAATAAAATTTGACCCTTTTAAATTGTTTACACTATAAAAAAAAAATCATAATTTAAAATAACAAAAAAATGTTGCATTTTACACCATAATTGTTTCGATCCAATTGTTATTTATGATTTGTTAATATAATAATAATAATTTTTACAATTAAATTTTTTAATTTTAACTAAGTTAAAACTATTTATAAAATTATTATTCATATTAAAAGAAAATGGTAAAATTTGGATAAGATGGATTTAGGGTGACTACTGTGTTGGGGGCACAACAGCCACTATTGTGCTAACCCATGGATTCATTTTAGGACCCGTTTTAATAATCAGAATTGTTCACATTTTAAATTATATCGAGTACAACATACTTACATGTATATTCTACTCGATGTACTCTAAAATATGAACGGTTTGAGTCATCAAAATAGATCCTACTCGATGTACTCTAAAATATGAACAGTTTGAGTCATCAAAATAGATCCCGAAATAAGCCCATTTGCTGCATAGCAGTCACCTCAAATCCAGATAGGATATACATTATGGAAGAATAAACTTTTTAAAAATATTTTATAATAAACAAGATTTAATTATTCATATTGAAACTTAATTGCGGGCAGGGTGAGAAGGAGAGAGAATTGGAGAACGAAGCAATGAAATGGGAATGGGAATGCCTTGAGGTCTCTAATGTAGAGGCGTGACATGATATATATTGACACAAGCTTTGATCTTGCTTTTACAAGTCAATGATACAACTTACAAGGTTTGGTTTGCTAAATCTATTACACAAATATTTTGAAGTGTCAGGCTTCTCTACAGCCTAAAATTGGATTGGTGTATGTTGTTAGATTTTTATGGGCCCACCACATAACCCACATCGATAATCCGAACCGTTCAATGCGTAGGGCTCAGAGTTTGATCCATATCCACCACTTGGGAATTTGCTGCGATTCATGAAAATAACCCATTTTTTAGAAGACATCAAAAAGTTCTTTCTCAAATTTTCAGCAATTGTTTTTCTCACAAAAATTAAAATAACGAGTCATTTCGAACTTTTTATTGTTTTGTTCCCAAAAATACAAAAAACGAAAACACAACAAAACAGGTGATTGGCACAAAACCTTGGGAACCTCGAATTTTAATAAACTCCAAAAAGCAACAGAGTACCTACTGCTAGGGAGTTGGGACTGAAAACTCCCAAATTTCAAGCAAATTTCTGGACTGTGAGCAAAGAGTTGTAAAATAGGACTAAAACAATGCCCAAATATAATAGGACTAATGGGAAGAAAATTGGTTTGGATTGGGTACAAATAAAACAGGACTACCATTCTGAGAAGGAGATTTTCTGAGCTGTTCTTGGAGCATAAAAGTTTCCTCCAACCTGACTCAGTGATTTTCATCTATTGACGACTGCAATAGTAAAGGCAGGGACCCTCGAGTGTGAAACGAGAGATTCAAGTTTTAGAGGAGAGATTGAGAGATATCATGCGAATAAAGTGATGTTGACTGTCCTAGCAAATTCTATTATCACCACAGCATGGAGTTTATTCCCAATTAATAATCTAAAGCGCAACGGGATGTTAACTAAAATCAATGCAGATACCAGTGAGTAAAGGTTAGTAGCTTACCGGTTGAGGAATCAGATCTCCAGAGAACAGGCTCAACATTGTGTAGAAGGCTGACTGCAAAATTGCAGCCACTGGAAAGGTCGGTGTCAATGCAACAAACAGTATTCCAAGATAAGTGAAGTACAGAAATGTACAAAACATGGCATAAAAGTACCAAAAAACCTTACAAGTTGACCAATAATACCCAATCATTGAATATGTAATGATCACAAATGCAATCGCTTGGACTAGGAGATACGGAACCTCAACCGTGACCTGCAAAATTAGCACGTGCATTTAAATTTGGACAAGGTGGATTTAGTTAACTCTAGTATTCGATTGAAAAAATTATAGTGCAATAAGCTAGCATTTTGGAGGACAAGACAGTGATGAAGAAGCCCGCTGCATAAAGCATTATTGATTCTCAGAAGCTCTACGAGAAATGCCAAAAACATTGAAATAGCTCAACTGACGCTTCCAAGCTTTAGGTACTAAGAGGTTAAAACTTTGATCCCATTTTGAGAAAATCAAGTATTTAAGAAATTTATACCTGATCCAGTGCATAAGCCCACGAACCATACATCTAGATCGCTCCGTTGCGACATATGGTAAAACTGATGAGGAATTACTTATGCCCAAGAAGATCGTAGCAGAGAATATTGAACCAAATGCATTGAAGACACCCTGTTGGCTATTTCTATCAAATAAAATGATTATTTATGTTAGACATATACAGAAGTCTATCCAATAAAATAATAATGGAATCCCAAATCTAATAATGTAGTAATTAGAGTTCAAATGAATCCTAGAACTGCATTTGATGGGTTTTTTTTTTTCCCCCCGTCTATGAAATACATAATGCATACATGAAAAGTAACACAATGCATACTTGAAAAGAAGAAGAAAAAATGTCCGTGAAACGCATTGACACCCCCGTTCAATTTGATTTACTACTTACATTTCCTCCCTTGATCCCAAAACAGTATCCCAAAAAAACAACGATGCAATAAGCATGAACGTGAAATGCAGCAAGTTGTATGAAGGACTTCTCCAATAAGACAGGTGCTGTTTCCAGAGGCAGGATTTGAACTGTCCCCAAACATTTTGTGAAAAGCGAGTTGCAAAACACAATTCATTTGAACCAGGAGGTGGAGTACTACGCCTATTTACATGCTCTTTATTGTTCCTACAATCACAATGAACGAAAATGAAGCACAAAAATGAAAATTGTTATCATATAACAATCGTTATTGTATCACAGCAAGCAAGTTTGTAATGGCCATCCTAACTCAAAAGAGAAAGAGGTGGTGAGCAGTTGAACTCACTGATACAAGACAGAGTTCTTATAAACTTGGACGAAATCAACACAAAGTTGAGCTTCTGCTGATCTAGAAGTGATCTCTAACGTCCATGTTGCTGGATTGTAATTATTTCTGATCATTTGCACCCCTGAGATAGCCTGTTAGAGAGAAATGGTTGTAATTAATATGTTCAATACTTCAATTTCTGCTCTTTTATGTATTCTTGTAGCAAACTGACCACAAAATATTCTATGACACTGCTTGAATGCTGACCCAATGGTCCAGAGTAAATAACCTGTCCACTGGCTTTCAACAGAACTAACTACATTGTAAAGGAGGCATTAGACTTAATTTATCTACATTGAATAAAAAATATGGAATTAAATTAGAAGACCATTTTTAAAAAGTGGATGTTCTCTAGAAACTAATGTTAAAAATGTCCTGCTTATTCAAAAAGAAACAAAATGTAACAGTAATGTAATGCAATAGACGGAATGACTCAATATTTCAAACGCTTCAAATCAGAAGGTATGATAGGTCTTGAAGCTTGTCACATTAATGTATCATTTTCTGAGTCAAGCTTACACTATTGAGTTAAAAAATGCTTTAGTTGCAATCAAACAGCTCTAAAACTTGCATAATTAATTCCATTTCAGTATCCAAATTGACATTATGTTCCAAGCTCTCTCTTAAAATAGTTCATTAATTGTTTTCCTACCTCACCAAATGCTTCAAAAATGTCAATGCTTGGTTGGTGAATGGTGCAAACAATTGTTCTTCCTGTTTCAGCCACGTTCTTCATAGCTCGCATAACAATTGCAGCTGCTCTTGCATCCAATCCAGTTGTAGGCTCATCTATGAAAATAATAGAGGGGTTAGCAACAAGCTCCATGTAAGACGCTTTCTCTGCTCAGTTGATAAACCACTAACACTGGGCATGCCAAAATCTTTGATTTCATCAAACTCAATGATCTCAAGGACTTTTTTCACAAATTCCTGCAAAGATGTGCAGCACCAACAGAAGTAAAATAATGTTTAAACTATTGTTGTAGAATTAAAGAGTAAATTAAACTTCCTAATATATAGGTCATACAACTTTAGTTTTTGAATCAATTTCAAGACACAGACGCAGCCAAGCAGAATAAACCACTGATTCTTCAACTGTTATTTGTGGAGAATGTATGTCGGTTTGCTCACAGTAACCCGAAATCCTAGCAAATGTCTCCTGAACCTTAGGAAACCCTCCAATTCTAATAGCTCCTTCAATAGTGCCACTAGTTTTTCTTCCAGCTCCACTGACACCCATCAATGCTGTAAGAACACCAGGCCTAAATGCACCTGTAATATCACAAAGTTTTTTCTGAGTGAACCCCCTTTCTGTCACTGCCTGAAATCAAAGAAAAATGACAGAATTAACCAATGTAATTTGATCAAATTAGTTCTAAATATTTAACAGGTACATAAGATCTATAAGAGATTTGTTTATATGATTACCACAGCAGTGTCAACATAGAATTGCACATTTTGAAACACTAGAGTGAGGGGTTCAAAAGGTAAAACCACTTGACCTATAAAATGAGATTACCCACCCTTATTAAGTTCAGGAATAAACTTATAAGGCGATAAATAAAGGAAAAGAATAATCTGAAGCAATGGTTCCAATAATTATAAGAGAATAAATAAAAATCTAAAAATACACAACCTTTAAGAGATTTTGTAGTAGTGTTAGGAGAATAGCACGAGAACCAGGAGCTGAATTCATTTTGAAATGAAATGAGCTCATATCACTCTGCAATTCTTATGTTGACTTTATGTAGTCAAAAGACAAACTTAAAGTTTAAGAAGGTTAAGACCAAGGTAAATTCAATGTTGAAAATTATTATAAATCCAAATAAGGCACCAAGTGATATCCAAAAGAAATATCCGTGAAAGTATAATCCATGGCTTTCAAGAGTTTCTTGCCCTATGGTTATGTTCACCGCCAGCGTCCACACAAAATAATGAAGAGCATAGAATGAATAAGAAGGTTTGGTAATCTATTTTACTTAGAAATAAACTGTAAGTAACATCATTGGCCAAATAATAGCAGACTAAAAACCTTTGCTAATATCATAGATCAAAAAGTGTACCAACTTGTACATCTTACAAGATCATCATAAGCATCTAATCTACAAATTATAATTTTGCATAAAAGTGTAGAATATCAGATTATTGGAAGAAGAAAGAAAAATAACAGAAATAGACACATAACTCCAACTAAAACAAACAATAAGCATGAATGTTGCCATCAAGGATTGACATATCAATATGATCTGCTGCACAAATGAAGTTATGGATGAAAAAGTACTAGTCAACTAAATTTGAACTCAGAATATCCCCTGATAATTAGAAGATGTTAGGTCCCTACGTGTTGCCAATTCTGCGAACAAACTTGGTTTTGAAAGTTGTAATTTTTCCTTTTTTTTTTGGCTTCACCGCTCGAGTGGAAAATCAACTCTCAGAAGTTTTGCTTCTCTGCAAAAGTACTAAGAGTTGTGTTTTTACACTCGAGCCAACATTCCAACGCTCGAGCGTAGATCCTTGTTCAGAAACACGCGTTTAAGTCACACCACTTGAGCGGCCATTCCTGCGCTCGAGCAATGATCGCGAATCTGACTACTATAAATCTGTGATCAAGTCAGTTTTTAGCGTACGACTTCTAGATCTTTTTTTTGGGAATTAGGGTTTTCTTCTGGAGCATCTTTGCTAGTTTCTTTGATGTTTGTTTGAATTTAATTCATGGTTTAATAAGTATACATCAAAGGATTGTTTGATTGTTCAATACAAGAGTGTTCTTCTTCGGTGGATTCTGGAGATTCAAGCGTGGAGTCTTTGAAAGAGTTCGAAGCTGCTCGTGATCGTTGATTCGACATGGATGTTATGGATTCGACATCAAGCTGATCAATTCCGAGACGAAGACATTGGTGAAAGAGACACGGATTGTTGAAGACAATTTTACAGAGGTTGGGTAAACTGTTTGGTAAATTTTTGTTCTTTATTTCTTCATAGTGGATTGATTAGTGACGTTTTGCCCGTGATTTTTTATCACAATTAGAGGTGCTCCAACTATGATTTTTTCCACGTAAAAATCGTTTGTGTTGATTTATTATTTGTGAACCAACAATCTAAATCACTTTCGTACATGCTAGATGATTTAGATTGTTAGTTTTGGTTGTTTAGGAATTGTCAAGTGACACTAACCTCCCAGCCTCAGGACTGTATCCAACGACATAATAAGTCAGAGATGTCCAAATTAGAGCTGAAAACAATGAAATAGGAACCTTCAGAATGGCGGCTGGGATTGCATATGCCCAAGCTGGATAGAAGTACAAATCTCTCTGTTTGTAGAGAACTGCAAGTCTTCCAACAGTCAGGGACAACTCCGGAAATCCATCAAAAAAAAAGAATGATGAGAGCATAGAACAAAGCACCCAGATAATAGTTTGCATGAATGGCATCAACATTCATTCGAGTTCGCAAAAATACAATCATTGCAACAGATGCAATGATAACAAGCTGCAAAGAATAATAATTGAAGGTGCAATGATAACAAGCTGCAAAGAATAACAATTGAACATAAAGATAAACAATTTAACAATGACACAAAAGCATGAACAACTAAATGTTGAATTCCAAAAACAAATAAAGGATGGAAGAATAAGAAAGTACTGATCACAACCTGAGTTGATTTGAACACATAAATAAAAGAATTCCACCTCATGAGAAGAAGCTCCCCGGACATGCAAACTCAAATGAGTGCCCATTTAGAAAGACAATACTTGCTAAAAGAAGTTGCATTCTTGTGGCTATGAGGCTTCGAAAATGGCTTTGATAGTTCCTCATCTAGCTTCTTACCAAAAGGTGATTCCTTGAATTTCTTGGAAAACATGTCAGCAGAAATGTAATTGCAAGATTGTTCGGTTTGGTGCCAGTATTGTGCTTGATCTTTCTTTGAGATAACCTACAATGCAGTTGTTATTGTTAACCAATAACTCATCTCAAAACTGCATGTGCCACCAGTTACTTTTTTGTAAAAGAGTTAAACAAATTCACATATCATACGGATCATTGAGTAGGTGGTAAAAGTTTAAATATAGGATCCATTGTTTGTTCCGATATCATATTAAATCAGCTCGCCTAAAAACGTAAGTCTTTTCACCATTTTTAAAGTACCCTATAAGAATATAAGAGCATAGAGAAGAATTCAGTATGATCCACGACCACGAGAAACTTACCTCTTGGAGGAAGTCAGCTACCCCTTTCCTTTCGGAACACCTCAACCCACAATCCTCGAAAAATTCTAGAACATGACTACAGGGTCCATGATACACAATCTTCCCTTCTGCCATCAAGATAATGTCATCAAAGAGATCAAAGGTTTCTGGGGTGGGCTGAAGAAGTGCCACAAGTATAGTAGCATCTGTGATATGTGCTAGCTGTTGAAGACAAGCAACAATCTGATATGTGGTGGAACTGTCTAAGCCATTTGATATTTCATCCATAAATAGAGATTTTGTGGGACCTACAATCATTTCGCCTGTGAAATACCAATACAAATTACTGTTCCAGAAAATAAAAGCATGCACGTAGCAGTAACATTCAACTCATGTCCTTGAAGTTGAAAGTTTTCTTGATAATGGTAATGTAATTTTTCCAAAGACTAACACCAATGCCAAATATGATGTAGCCGTGAGCTGAATTTTACTCTTTAGTTATGAGTTGAATTATTTAGGGGGACATACGTATTAAGTCCTAATAGGTGGACTTATTGTCTAATAGGTCTTATGATAATTAATGACATTTTTCATCAAACACTATTAAAAAACGTCACTAATTGTTAATTTTTAGCAGCAGTTTGAAAATTTGGTAACAAAAAATGTAACTAATTATAAGTTTTAGTGATAGTTTAACAAAAAAGGTCACAAAAAGCATCACTAATTTTCAATTTTCAACAACAGTGTGAAAAATTTATCACAGAAAAATGTCACTAATTGTAAGTTTTAGCAGCAATTTATAAAAATCGTGACAAAAAAAGTCACTAATTGTCAATTTTTAGCAACATATGAAAAAAAAACTGTCACAAAAAATTATTTTTAATGACGATTTTACTAGGATTTATTTTCAATGGGACTTGATGGCAATTAAGTTCAACTATTAAAACCTATTGATAGTTTACCCAATTATCAATTGAAGCTGTCAAACTCAAGCATTCAAACTGTACATAGGCCAAATCAAGAAAAGAAAATCAGAAAGACTACCTGTAGTCAATCTCTTCTTTTGACCACCTGAGATATCTCTTCTCATGGCATCTCCAATCAGTGTATAGGCACAGATATCAAGGCCTAGAATCTGAGAAACCAAGGCAATGATGGCCAAATCATCAACAGTTCAAATTTTTTGTAGGAATTATAACAAGGAAGATCAATGTCAGCTATGTTAAAGGAGTACTTCAAAATGTAGTCAGTCTGAAGGGTTGTCTTTTGTCCTTCAACAGAAATTGCCTGTGAAAAGAAATATAGTTAGAACATTACAATAGATAAGCTCATGAGAGAAAAATAAAAGACACATAAGATCAGAGAAACTAAAAGTATCTTCATTTAAATATCTGCGTCGGGGTCTGGAACAATTCCTGACTGCTTCTCTCTTCTGCTGACCTCAATCATAAGCAAGAAACAAATTACTTCAATTACCATTAGTACTATTAGTCAATAAGGAATTTACAAATAAAATGAACCTTGTTGTGTGTTCGAAGCACCCATACCTGCTTGGCTTTCAACGCCCTGACAGCGAGCTGAAAAATCAAGTGTTTCCCTCACAGTCATTTCAGGATGTGCAGGCCATTTTGACTTATATAAGCAGAAGTTTTATGGGGAATAAATTCCTCCAATTTGTACCCATTGTAAGAAACTTCTCCTGCAACCTGTTGCAGAAAAAAAAAAAAAAAAAACAAACAAACATACAGAAGCTATGTTAAAATGGAGGAAATGTGTACGAAAATAGCTCTTGAAGGCAACCTAAGAAGCATAGACACAAATATGGATGCGGACACGGATGTGGACACGGGACACGAACACGGTAATAAAATATGTTTTCATATATTTTTATTTGTTATCTAGATTAATATTACCTTCACAAATAATCAATATTAACAAAAACTAACTCTAATTCTATATTTTAAAGAAAAAAAAAAACTTTTAAATTAATGCTTACAGTTTATATCTTTTTTATGAATGATCTATTAAGTATTTAAATCTAAGAAAAAAATAATAAACATTCAACATCCAATATTCATTAAAAGCACTAAAGAAAATTGGAGAAAAAACAAGAAATAAACTTGAATAAGGCTATACAGTTTCTATTTTTTTTCTATATATGTTATGTATCGAGAGATGACTTTTCAAGATTAAATGACAGTGCTTGGGAGTGTATGAAAACATAAGACTCAGCCGAAACCAACCCTTTTTTTTAGGTAAATAGCTGAAACCAACCTTTAGAAGAAGATATTACCAATTAGAACCCAAAACACCTTAGTTTGTAAAGTCCAAGCAGGTGCCCCTATGAGCTTTTCCTCCATTGTCAGATATGCAGATTTGCACTTCTATTTATTTTGTAAGATCATGTACTAATCATTAAAAAATAATATATATATATATATGTGTGTGTGTGTGTGTATGTATGTTTAAGAGACCTTGAGAGATTTGCTTAGTTTTCCAGAAAGTGCTTTCAGTAAAGTAGCCTTTCCACATCCTGGAGGACCAAGAAGCAAAGTTGTCCTGCAGCAAAGATAAGCTTACTTGAGTCAACTATTGAAACATGCAAATTTTCCAAGAAAAAAAAATGATGAAATGGGATTTCTTTTTCATGATTTCTTATCCATAAATGAGTATCACAGAAACAAGATTCAAGTGGTGTAACTGACACAGACGAAAAAGGATGGAACCACTGATTAATGTAACTGTTAGAATAACGATAAGGAAAGCTGTCTGTGAAGGTGTGACCATATGCAATGAATCTCAATAGTCAACCATTGCACTTGTGTAGAATAATTTGCCTCAAGCTAATGATACTAATAAAAAATAGGGAGAAAACAATAAGAAAAGATAATGCAAATTGGGAATTCCAAAGGATCGGAATAACCCTTTAGTAAAAAACCTTAAGACGGAGCTTCGAACACACCTTCCAGGCTTAATGATACCATTGACATCATCAATGATAGTAATCTTGGCCTCTTGTGACTTCAAACCAGGAAGCTTGGCACAATCCTATTAAGTGAATTGCACCAATTAATCAATTTAGGCACTTAAATGGATAATAGTGGTTCTAATTTATTAAAGCCTGCTTTTGGACATGATAAACCCATAACATGGATTCTCCGATCATTTGTTTTTGCAACAAAATAGCAAGTCAGATAGGACATGAATCATTTTTTTTTTTTTCGTGAGTGTGTGGACTTATACACACATAAATGTTTGAGTTATACGATACGAACACAAGAACCACTGAATATTTGGGTTAAGGACTAGATCTTCTAATCTTTAATGGAAACAAAAATGTGAATGCAGATTCAAAAGCATATGTAATGAGTTGGATAAGATTGGATGAAATTATAAATTGTTCAGATTAAATCTTCCTCATTTATATCAACCTGCCAACAGATTTGAAGTTAAAAATGATCCAAAATTACAAAATTTTATTAAAAGTAATCTTAACCATAAGAAAAAAATTAATTAACATGAATACAATTGAAATTTAGATGGCAGGTACAGTATGGTTTTATTGGTCTAAAATCAACTCATCCATTAAAATCTTAACCCGGACATTACTTGCAGGTATAGAAAACCTACCCAAATGAAAATACCTACACAGGACTAATGATAAGTTATAATTATACTTCAAGAAAATGAAATACTTACAAAAAGAATGCTCTTGAGAGAATTCCATAGTGTCGAAAGGGGTTTGCCATGAACCACCTCACACTCTGCTTCCACTCGCAGATTGTTATATCTCACTTCCACTGTCGACAATTTTACACCAACTCTACAACAATCAATTTAAAGTCTAACCCAATAACCCATCTTTACATCCGTGAAAGGTAACGATCTAACAGTATATCTACACAGGCAATTAGAGATGAAACGGAGAACCACCATCACGGATCAGGATTGAATAATTTGGTAAGAACAAACAATGGTGATATGGCACTGTAACAAGTTAAAATTTAAGACTACAAACTTCATTGCTTGACACACAGACCTTATAGCATTAATGCCATTGAATGGCATATAGATGTGAAATACATACAATGTATTGAATGCATACAAATAAATCACACTTGTCTATTCTTTTTCTCAGTTTATGCAATAAGTGAAGGTTGCCATTCTCAATGTGTTTGATGAGCTTGTCAATAAACATTTTGTTCTAGAGCACCCAGCTTGGTAACATCGACTACCCTTTTTCCTTAAGCATCAACGTTGCTTCCATCATTTTCATCAAACAAAGATGATCTCAACTGTTCAAATGTAGGCAGTGTAACGCCCCGAAAATTGGGCAGAGTATATCTATTTATGCAACAAAACCCACCTAATAGACAAACACACATATATAGCTAACTATTCCATACATCCATTTCCATTATATCCCAAATGCCAAATACATGCAGTTCACATCTCAATGCCCCAGTTCCAATTCCAAGCATGCATTTTACAACAAGCATGAAATGGAAGCTAAACAGATAATAAGTGCCCTACAGGCTTACAAATTTATCCAAGAACATTCTTAGTTACACAAAATGGAGTTTCAACTCAACGCAAATACAACCCTGGGCTAAATAACTATAAAACACAAATGAAGCCTCAGCTTCGAGTCCTCCCAAGTCCTCCCAAGTCAATGCCTTAGCGGAGGCATATCACCAGTACCTGAAATGGTTTCCCTTATAGGGTGAGTCACAGCCCAGTAGAGATATACTACACAACATATGGACCATGACAAAACTAAAGAGGAATATGCTCATGCCATGCTCATGATAAAATAGTTTATCTCTCTTTTTATAAAGCATGCAATGCTGAGTTGCAATAGAAGATATAAAGCCATTACCATTTTAAATCATATCTGTTACATGAATACAGGCTCTGTGAATCTCTAGGTGAGTGTCTATAAGTAGGCCCTAATGCACTACCATTGTCATTTTTAACAAAAAACTGGAAGGCTCGACACCTAACCGCGCGGTTCTATACCCCCTACCTATATTCACCAAGTATTCATCTTTTCGCAAACAAATACATTTCCAAACATTTCTCAAAAACAGATACATTTCCAATGAAATGAATGTAATGCAATGTCCAATGCAACAAATGAGGAATTTGGTTCAATTTACCTAAGTCTCATCAAATATGAACAACTATACTAGTTTTCATATCACAATTACATCCAGTAACCTCTCAAGGTCCATTTCTAACCGTGTCGGTTTTATTCCAATAGATACATTAAACAAAATAATACCGTTAATGCTCAAGAAAACATCATTTTCTTTCCAAACTCATTCTCCAAGCATTATTCAACTATGACATACTATTTTGATTAAAAGCCCCAAAAGTTAAACATAATTTCTTTGTTTTCTTTAAAAATGCTTTTTTGGTCGCAAACCGGTAAAAATTTCAAAACCGATCAAATGAAAGTCTATTTTTGTTCAAATTTAAAACATAGCTCTTTCATAACCTTACAAACATATTCCAAGTTTACACTTTCACAATTTGGGCATCAATTCTTTATTTTTCACAAAATTTCCCTTTTAAGCAAATAAATCACAAATTTTCCAAAAATTCTAATTTAATTATATACAGCACTAAGCTCCATATAATCAAGTAAAAGTGCATAAAAAAATGTAGGAAAAATCCCTACCTCAAGCCAAGAAGCTTTCAAATTTTTTGGCAACAGAAATTAAATTTTTTGGAGCCAAACGACGTCTTTTCCGCCTTCTACGTTTTGATCCAAAGCACTAGGGGATCAAAAATGACTTATACTAGATCAAACCCATAAAAAACTAACATTGGAACCCTTTTTCTCTTCTTCTCATGGCAAGACCTCCCAAGAACTCCCAAAAGTTGAATAAAAAAATCTTCTTGGTTACTTTTATAGATATTTCCTAAACAAATATCTAATTAAACAAATATCTAACTATATATATGCCTATATATATATATATATCAATTAAAAATGCATTTCAACATCTTTAATGACAAAAGTAAATATAGTATTTTCTCACCGCAAAATATATTTCGTTTAATGGTACACACCATAAATATTCACAATTCTTTTACGGTAATTAAATAATAATAATAAAACCACAACAATATTGCATGGTTACTAACGGGTCACAACGTAATCAATTGGGTCCAAAATGAATGGAGTTTAATAATTTAAAATAAATCCCCAACTGAGAATAAAGTATAAATTCAATTTGATTCAACTCGTTACAGGCAGTCTCTCAATTGCAGCCCACTGTAAGGCACATTCATCCTCAACATCATCCTTCACAGAACTCAAAACTGAAATGCTTCTGAAACTAGAGCTATGGCGCTGAAACAATGACCCCAAATCAAACTTCTTCCTATCTCAACTCTCAGTGACTCTATCTCATCATTACCAACCAATTGACACATAAGGGATCACCTAGGAGAGACTAAAGTGGGATGGTAAGACAAGATACAAATGTAGATGCATATAACTATATATAAACATGGAGTCTTCTTCTGGCTTTAGACTAAAGATTGATGAGGTAAGACCATGCATAATGCATGTTTCTATGTTTGAAAAGGATTGATAAGGTAAGGCCATGCATCATGCTTGTTTCTATGTATTACATGGATTGATGAGGTAAGGCAATGAGAGAGAGAGAGAGAGAGTTTCAGTAGCTTATAGGTTGCAGGCTCATGCCCAGACCCCAAGAAAAAAACTTGATAAAATTATTCCACCAGCACAAGTTACAATGCTAGAGGGAGTTGACTTTCTAGTTAAACAAGTGCTAAAATCCATCAATGTTCAAAATTTAAGCATAAAAATCCAGACTTCAATGTCTAGATTTAGTACATAGATAATTAAACAATATGTTGTGTTAACTGCACCATGATTTGCGCTTTCTTAAATATGCTGTTCTCTTTATTAATAAATTATTGTTTATTTTTTGGGTTCATGCATGTTGCAGGCAGGGAGGGTAATTAAGTATGCAAATTTCTATAATTCTTGCAGCATCCCTATCAACATTATATTCATCAATTTTTACAACAACACAAAGTATATTCTATATTTCTTCCTCCATTAACACTAGCCAGACAAAAATATCCTTAAAGTAAAAAGTCATGAAAGCAGCCATCCAATCTATGTACTTGCAAAAAAGATTTAATTGGTCAACTAGGATTATAATATAAGCAACAGCGATTTTTTAAAAATGAACTAGTCATACATATATACACATATTACCTGCATGTACACCACATCAGCCATGATGAGATATGGAAAAGAGATGACCTTACCAAAATCCCTTGATTGGCAAGATAAAGTACAATAGAGTAGACCACATCAGTCATTGAAAATAATAATAATAATAATAATAATAATAATAATAATAATAATAAAAGCATTGTTCTCAGCATAGTGACATCCATATTTAGCATTAAGAGCTGAACTGTAAACCAATTTAAATATTGATGCAGGGGATTTATTTAATAGGCAGTTAACACTTTCTGTTACATCATTCAAGGGCACCGCATTGAGGTGGCAATGCTGTCATTTTTGTTTTCCTTGACAAGTTTATCGTTAGACTTACTAAGGTTCTCTTGCCCTTGGTGGAAAACACCCTTTGAAAGCAAGAGTACGGATCATCTGTCTCACTCTTTGTCTTATCTTTTGTTCCATGCCCCCTCTCTTGTTGGCACATTGCCAAAAGGCTAAGAGAATATAAAGTGCATTACAATGTGGCAAGTAATCCAATACAATCCATTCAAACTAGACAAGTGATATCAAAAAGAGTTGATGTGCTCCAAGATTGTGTTTTAGGCTAGAATTATTAATCAATTTAAGTCATAACAACATAATAATAAATTCACTAAGTCAATGGAATGTACCTAAAAACAATTGCAGACTGCAATGCATGATTGGAAAGGCCATACTGCTGAGACTAGTGAGAGATGCTGTGTGGTGTTCTGTCAGGCAGTTTACATGCTTCCTGTTCTGAAAGTCCATCTGGGTTAAACTGCATGGGTAGTCTTACCCTTTCCACATTTTCTAACATTTGGTATGACGGAAAATAAAAGTTGAACGGAAACATTTTTGGTAGTGGAAAACAAATTCCATCTAAATACAGAAAATCTTTTCAAACAAAAATCT
Organism: Camellia granthamiana; assembly: GCA_036172215.1. Taxonomy (NCBI): domain Eukaryota; kingdom Viridiplantae; phylum Streptophyta; class Magnoliopsida; order Ericales; family Theaceae; genus Camellia; species Camellia granthamiana. Next base: position 100,882,570 of record CM069908.1, on the reverse strand, counting down.
TGTCAATGCCACTGCACTACTACCACTATCACAACCTCCACCACCACCTTTCGCAACCAAACATGTTATAAAAAAATTTCACAAACAAACAGAAACTTAGTATGAAGAAATAATCCAGTTTGGATCGCAGCATGTGGCATGCATGCAGGCCACTACTGAAGACACAAGGTTCCCCAATGTCATAGACTGATCTACTGAACATTTTTAACCTGAGAAAGATTTAGGAATTCGGATGACATGTTTGGAAAGGAAAGTGGGAATAACTTGCACTGTGTTTAGAATCACATCCATTTGGAAATTTTTATAACGAAATAAAAGGAAAGGATTTGAAATGAAATAAATAAATTGAAGGAAATAATTTCCGTTATTTTGTTTGATTTAAATGAAGTACTGGAAAGAAAACAAAAATTGTAAATTATAATGCCATTGCTGCATTGATAAGTAAAGGCATTAAAGAGTGAAAAACTTAAAATAAAAAAATAAAAAAACTCATTTCACCATTTGGGTTCATAACAAAAATCATTTTGGCAAATGATCAAACATCACATAGGCGCATCTCAATATCACTTTAGATCATAATTAAAACGATTACTTAATTAACACTATATTGAAATAATTTGATTACAAAAAGTACCTTTTTAATGGGTGTGTACTACTCTATCTTTAAAAATTCCAATTTTGATTAATAAAATCTTCCACCCAAATCATTTCGTATTTTACATCACCTTTCATTCCATCTTTCCAAAATGCTAGACCCTAGGGTTCTACCATGACAGATGCTAAAAGCATTTGACCCTGATGACCTAAAAAGAAAAGAAAAAAAGAAAGAAAGAAGAGAAAATGTAGGATGTTTAGCTGATGAACTCAAAAAAATGAGAACCCAACCAGCCCCAGTTTACCTTTAGTTACTTTGCAAGTGTTATGGTATGTAGGTACATAATACTAGCACACTCGATACGCGGTCAATTTAAATAAGTAAAAGTAAAATAAAATACTTATTATATATTATGTTTGATTCAAGTAATAAAAGTCTTGTTCATTATATTATTCATAGTTCACTCAAACTCATTATTTGTTTAATGGTTTTTTTTTTTTTTTTTTAGTGACAAAATGGACACTCAACATTAAAGTGGAGGATGGTTTCAAGTCACCAATTAAGGTGTTCCCTTTTTCTTTTTTTTTTTTATTACAGTGGTAATCTCAAATGAAATTATTAAAAAAGGCATTAATAATTTTGGGACACCTTATCTCACAATTAAACCCACACACCCATTGCATCATGAGTTAAGGTTTATTAGAGCACCCACCTCCATCACCATCCATCCATCTTCCCCAAATCCCACTTTCAAATTTTACCCATCCTCAATACCTTAAAAACCATTTGGCAGTAATGGTAGCAATCATTTGATTACATACGCTTCTCCAGCAATGATAATGAGTGAAAAATTTTCCGGTAATCACAATTCTATAAGATGAGAAGAGTACAACAATAAAAGCTAAAAAGAGATTCATAGTTTTGATGGAATTCTTAACTTAGAGAAAATTGGCCTTATAAGGATAAGTTTTTCGAAAAAATGACAAAAATAATAAAAATTATTCGTCATTTTTTTGGGGACTGAACTCCCAAACATGTGATCGAAATTTGGAAACACAGACTTGAACATTATTTATTTTTTCAGGAATAGGTAATCGAACATTTCTTATTTATTTGGGAACAAATAACCGAAGCAGTAGTAAAAGTAGGCAAACAAAGGAGGTTGGACTACGCTTTGGTGGTCGACCGGCTGGTCGACCAGTGGGTGAAATCCTACCCAATTTTGCTTACACAGAAAGCATACAAGTACAGTGAGACTATAGATGACTGACAAAAAACCAACTAGAGGAATATGAAAGTAGATTGTGTTGTATGTGTGAAAAGAGGTAATAGAAAAAAAAAAAATTCAAACAGATTGACAAACCTCGTAATGAAGCAGAGAAAAAACTTCTTTATCACCGCAATTTTTTTCCAATGATTTTGGAAGGTTCCACCATCGTGGGTTTTGTTAAGGTTTTGGCAGAGAGGCTTTTTGGGATGCAAGGGGTGTGCATATGAAAGGGTGAAATATTTTTACAATGATAATTTTGGTATTATTTTGAGAGAGAAAATAAATTTTAAGGATTTTACAGTTTACAAGTGCGGGTCCAAAGAAATGAAAGATTCAAAATAATTGATGGGGTGCTAATAGCAGTACTTTATTTAATATATTATTTTGTCACATTAAGACATTTTTGCCCCTATTGATTGTTTGACTTCTTTTTTTTTTTTTTGAGAATGTGTTACATTTTCCAAACCTGGTTAATAGAGAACAAATAAAGAAGCTCATAGTGTATTTTCCAAACGTGGCCATTAGGTTATCTTTGGTTGAGAGACTTGGGAAGAGATTTGGAAAGGGAAGGGAAAAGGTGCGTGAAATTAGGTGAAAAATCCAACTTTAAGCATTCAGCTTTCTTTCTTCCTTTTCGTGGTTCAGATATAGAAAGCAAGGAGGAGCAAGAAGAGAAAACTATGGATACAAAAGGCCTTAGGAAGCTGGACTACAATGCTCCACTTTTGTCAACACAGCGTCCCAGTGGTGCCACCAATTTATAATTGTTGCGCACAAACTCACAAGGAGCATGGCGGGATACAAGCAACAGGGTACCATTTTCTTGGGAGCAAACCGCTGGCAAACCTAAGGACTCGGAAGCAAATGACAATCATGCCATGGGTGTGGTGCCGCCTCCAAAACTCCCACCGGGTAGATGGCATCCACCAGAAGCAAACCAGTGTCATGGTGATGATGATGGCTATGATGGTGATATCGAGGATGAGGATGATGAGGATGATGTTTTCTCGGATGCTATTGACTTGTTCTCATTATCGGAGTCAATAGACATGCCTGAGGCTTTCAACAATGTGAATGGGTTAGCGAGTTTAAACTCCGAGATCGAGGAGTGTAACAGTGCTCTATCTTCAAGTTTCATCATTCAGCGATTTCTTACAGATGCTAATGCATTGGCTGAATCATCATCTGCCTTAGCTCATTTACAGATTTTGAACAAGAAGCTTCCTGATGGATATGTTTCACAAGCAGTTAGATAAATCATACTCTGCATCACAGTGCTCTATTTTATTATTTGAGATTGTATGGAACCATATGGATGTATTTGAATTTCTTGTTTTCATAAGTTCCTTAATATCTGATTTATGTTTGGTCCTTTTGGATTTTAATGATGCAACCTTGAACGAGGAATTTGGCTTTTGTTAGAATCAGGGGAGAGAGGCTACTTTGCACAATAGATGAATGGGATTATCTCCTTGCTGTTCTGATCACAATGTTCTATGCCATTTGCCTTTTTGAAAAAAAAAAATAATAATAATATCATGTTTTTGGCCACTAAATAATTGGTAGCCAAAAGGAAGTACATTGTCATTTTTAGTAACAAAATAGTTAGTAGCTAAAAAAAATAAAATGAAAAAAAAACTTTTGGCGACTAAAATTTTAGTAGCCAAATAAAAAAATAGACTTAAGGCGACTAAATTTTTAGTAGCTAAAAAAAATTACACTTTAGGCGACTAAAACATTTAGCAGCTAAAAAAAAAGATGAACAAAAGAAACTTTTTGGCTACTAAATAAATTAGTCGTCCTAAATAATTTTAGTTTTGGCGACTAAATTTTGTCACTGAAAATGCAATATTAATTTTTTTGAAAGCTTTTGGTGACTAAAAGATTAGTCGCCAATTTAGCCTATCAATGACTAAAGTTTTTTTTGTCGCAATACCTTTACTTTTGGTGAGTAATTGTTTAGTCGCCAATTTAGGACTTTCGGTGACTGAATTTTTTTTAGTCACCAATACCTTCCCCGACAATCTTTCCGTGACCAAGCCGGTGACCAAACTATTTAGTCGGGAAAAATTTTCGGCGACTAAAATTTGACTTTTGGCGACTAAAAATTTAGTCTCCAAAAGTGCAATTTCTTGTAGTGTCTGCTCAAATCCCCCGACCAAACACAGCATTAGTGTATTTTCCAAATGTGACTAATACAGAACAAATAAAAAAGTCTTTAATGTATTTTTTCTAAAAGTGACTAGTGTATTTTCTATATGTGGCTAATACAGAATAAATAAAAAAAACCTTACTGTACTTTTTTCAAAATGTAGCCCATGGTGTGTTTTCCAAACATAGCCAATATAGAACAAATAAAGAAGCCATTACTATACTTTTTCCAAACGTGGTTAGTGTATTTTCCAAATGTGGCTAATACAGTAAACCACATGAGCAAATGTGCCAATTCCCATTCAATGGGACTTCCATGTTCATTAAAATAAAGTTGGGACTGGTGATCCACAAGTTCACCTTTTGGAATTTATGGATCAATCACCCATTTTATATTAGGAAAAATTACAAATACACTCATTGAGGTTGGTTTAAAATACGGATTTGTCTCTCGTAGTTTGAAAAATTGTAAAAATACTAGTCAGGAAATTTTTACTTAACAGAATTAACTAAAAATATAATTTTTTTAATTACTCTGTTATATAATGATAAAATTACCTAAATTATTAATTAAAATAAATTTCTAACATCATCAAAATAAGACAACTCTCAAAGATAAAGGGTAAAATGCAAATACATATGATAAAATTATTCTAACATCATTAAAATAAGACAACTCTCTTTCTTATATCTTCTCTAATCGTTAACCAATCATCTCACTTACACATCATTAAGTTTACAAAGTAAGTGTAGAAAGTGAATTTGTATATTATTTTCCTATAAAAAATGACACTGAAAAATATCAACAGCCCTACATTTGTCTTTCTCGATACCATTTATTAAGGTATTTGAGTTCTTTAACATTCGGTAAAAAAAAAATCAACAGTAAAAATGATGAAAACTTTTGGAATTTTTTTTTTTTATCAGTTAAAAAAAAATCATTGATGAAAATAATACAAATGATATAAAATTGCATAAACAAAGAAGAGATATATAAGAGCAAAAACATTATAGTGTAGCTTCAAAGTCGGAAAAATAACACACAATCAAGTATTAGTTTAAGCCAGAAGAGTTGGTGAGAGACCACAGGAGGGGGAATCAAATCAAACCTGACACTAAATAACTAAACAACACACTAAACAACAATCCTACACACCATGATAAATTAATAGAGGGCCCAATTGGCTAAGAACAATGGCAGACAACAAACAAAATTTTTCTGATAGACCTGCATCAGCAACATGCACCACCGTTAGGATGTAGCAGTATCCTAGTTACACTCACAAATTCTTCGATGCGAAATGCCACCTTGATAATATCTTCATGGCTGGAAAAGTTTGTTTTAATAACCAAACGCACTCCCACAACACCTCCACCAATTAAAATATAATAATTTGTTAGTCACAACTTTAAGAACTTATTGCAGTAAAGCTGTTCTAAAGTGGGAGATATTTCTTAATGGTGTGTGATTATGTTTGAGTAGAGTTACTAGTTGCATTCTTCACTTTGATTTATATGCAATTTTTTTCAAAACAAAAATAAGTGTCAAGCAAGCTCTCAGTCGGATTGCACATGTTTGAATGTTTCTTCAAGTCATGAGAATCAGAATCCGAATTTGCTAAAATTGAAAATTTCAACTACACAGTAAATTTGACTCATTATTGGACTAACTTGTACTTACTTCAATGATCTAAACCAGCATATATATATATATATAAGTAGTGCTTTTTTCTTTTTTATGTGACATATCCTAAAGGTTTTTTTTTTTTTTTTTCTTCTAAAAAGTTACATCAGTATGTTTTTTCCATTTATATATAAAGTTTTACATAAATTAAATTTCAATTATAATAACCAATTTTATATAAACTCTATTTGAGAAATACTTATTTTTCATATATATATAATTATAATTTGATTATTATGATATTTGAAAAAAAATTATCTTGATATAAAAATAAATAAATAAATATTTCATTTATATATAAAATTTTACACAAACTGTAATGACACAATTTTGTTTTTTTTAAATAGCCAGCGCATAATTTAATTGAGCAAATTTTCGAATTTGATTGCCGTGTAAATTCTGTGCGAAAACAGTTCGGTTTTGTATTTTTTAAAAATAGTTTCCTATCTCAGAAAATTATTAAATTTTTATATGTTGTTCCCATATCAGTCTAGCACGTTGGATAAAAATTTCAGAATTTAATGATGAGTATTTATTTTATGAAAATTCATGGACTGATTGGTGTTCAGTTTAATTTATAGCATAATTTAAAATTGAGTTTTGGGTGTTCGGACTATGATTTGAGATAAATTTGTTAGGTCTATTTTGGTCCTTTTAAAATGTGATTGGTAATAACCACATTGGGAGTTGTTATTATTTATTATATAAGATTATAATAAATAGTTGATAGTTGATTTTATAGTATGTGCCGTATGGTGAAAAATTATATATTTTTGTAGTAAATAAAATGGGCGTATATTTCGTTTTTTTTTTTTTTTGATCAGCAAAGAAAAAACTTTATTGATGAAGAAAACATACATTACATATGAGCTACCATCAATAAAGAAGAGAAGGAAAAAAGAAAAAAAGAAGGAGAACAAAGCATAATGTTGGTGAGAAACCAACACTAGCTTAAGCCCACACTTGTTGCCTCCCAAAGACTAGCTCTACAAAAGCTTATAACCTACAAGAGCATTCAGACTTTAAAACCTCCCCACTTACCACACTAACCTACAAACTTGCTTCCAACTCTTGATACTTTAAGCCAAAAAAAAAAAAAAAAAAAAAAAAAAAAAAAAAAACACATCTACCTTTCTTCATAGGCCTACCCCTCTTTGTTAATTCTCTCTTTATCCTGCAGCTCTAGCTCAAAAATCTTGTTCAAGACAACATCATCTTTCCCATTGAAATTGATTCCAAGAGATTTCCCCAATTGAAGAGTGGCTTTAGCTTCTTCGAGTAGATAATTGTTCGGACTTGTAGCACCCTCAGACAGATCTGAAGATGCTATAGCAGCTGCTGCTGGTCGGTAGATGACAGATTTGGAGTTGTGCTTGCTAACAGTGGCAACTTTATGCCCATGAAATCTAGCAAAACTAGAGAATCCCTCTATCTGACCCTTCTTTCTTTTTTTCTTCTCAATCCGCGGGGTTTTTTGGACAGAAGCGGTTTGCCTACCTAGGCCTAGATGATTTAGGCACAAAATGCCCCTCCCATTTAAATTCTTGCTAAATGCTTGAGTCAAATCTACTTCCAGATTGATGCCATGCCCAAGACCATCTCTAGGTCCACTAAGGCTTCTGATTATACCAGGTATAGAGACTTGCACCTGACTTTTTGGACTATGCACTGACTCCTCCATCAAAGAATCCGCTGACTCCTCGCCCGATTGACAGTCAATAGGCCCTTCCCTCTGTTCTACCTCCTTGGTACATGCTTCATTATCTCCGTTGACGCCTACATCCCATTTTGTCTCCTCAACAACTGTGTTTACCACCATTCCACTGTTTGGGCTGTGAACTTTGGCTCCTACCACCTCAACATCTTTTTCATTCTCCTTGCAACACTCCTCTGGAACATTTCCTTTCACTTCACTGCCACAAATGTCGTTGGAACTGCTTTCTTCCATGCCATTGTGCTTCATGTTACTAGAGTCTGATAGAAGATCCTCACACACAAGAATGGGATGGAGTTTACCCTTACACTCCAATACTATAGTTTTGTTTATAAACTCCATACAAGATGTAACCACTCTGATTCTGGTATGGGAGAATACCTTTGGTTGGCAAATATCTTCATCCAAATTGAGAACTGAACCCCATAGGCTTCCAATGCTGTTGAAAGTGCTCCTATTCCAGAGATTTAAGGGTATGCCATGGCACCTCAACCACACACATCTCTCTTGTTCAATATGAACTCTTGGCTTCCATTCCACCACAAACTGAATCCAATCCTTGAACCATTCCTTAATATTGCATATATTAGATTTCAACTCCTCTTCAGATTTGAAGGTTAAAACTATATCCCGTCCTCCCCCTTTTCTAACCAATACTTGATCCACCCCTTTTTCCTTCAGGGCATTTTCAATGTAGTGAGTGGGGTATTCAGTATTAAGCCTGACTATTGCACTAACAAAGAGCCAGTCATGGCCATCATCATTGACTTTTAAGTTCAAATTTGCTTTCCCAGCCACAGTGGGTGAGACCCCTTTAAGTACCTCAGCAAAAGATCTTTGGCCCGCAAAAGAAGCTTCAACCCTGTTTCTGCTTGTTTCAACATGTTTCCTGAAAATCTGAGGCCTACTCCTGCTTTGTTCATCTCTGAAATTCTTGACAATAGTAGCTTTTTTTACTACCAACACCATATCATCTACCAAAAGACCATTTCCTTTCTGGATGGCAATGTCTGCTGCTACAAGACAATCAAATCTCACAAACCCAAACCTTGAGTTTGTCACTATCCTTCTTTTGGCAGGTATGAAGACATTCTTCACTATCCCAAACTTTGTGAAGAGATGGAACAGAGATTTAGCTCCCATTGCTGTAGGTAAATTATCCACAAAGACAGTATACATTCCATGATTAACCTCCTTACCTTGTGCTTCTCCACCTTTCTGCTGCCTCCCAACTGGAATCCAACCTTCATTTCCTCCTTGGTCCATAAAATTTTCACTGAGGCATTTTATCGAACAGGTGGAGGGCGAAGCTTTCACTCAGCAAAATCAAAACCAACAACCAGCCCTCTGTTTCCCCAAAACGAACCAGAACACAGACCAATCCCAAATCACAAAACACAAAACAATTACAAGTGCTCTAGTAAGAAGAAGAAGAAGGAAGTTTCGAACTTATCTCACTCATTTCCTCTTCCACCTTATCGACCCAACTTCTTCTGACCGATGGGAGCTATGGCGGAAGAGAACAATTTGAAGCTGTAAATGAATCTCGTTCTGGTCCTACTCGCAAAACCGACTTGAATACATCGATCGAACCTTTGCCTCGCCAGTAGAGTGGTTACATCTGTAAATGAATCTTTGCTCTGCTTGGAAATCTCTCACTATCGTCTCCTCAACAAACCATAAATAAAGTAAGACCATTTATGTTGATAAGCAAGTTACAACAACTATTATTCTATTTTCCTTTTTAAACATTTTTTTATTTTATTTTGAAGAACCTCTCACCTTTCGAATTCCTCACAGAAGATATATATATTGTATGAGTTGGGCGTATATTTCGTGGTGAGCAAAATATTATATTTTGTGATGTATACAAGCAAACGAGATATATTTTGTGGTGAGAAAATATTATATTTACTTTTGTCATTAAAGATGTTGAAATGTACTTTTAGTTGATATATATATATATATATATTGGTGCATACATATAGATAGATGTTTGAAATAAAATAAAAATAAAATATATTTAATCAAGAGAGGCAGTACATGGGCCACCCCCCTCCTCTCTTTTTCCCTTTACTTTAATTTCCTTTCTCTTTGTTTTGAAGAAGCAGAGCTTCGTCATCTCTCTCTCTCTCTTTTCCCTCATTTCTCTCATCTTTCTCTACACACCACCACAAACTCTTAATTCTTTTCTTGATCTAAGTAAGATCCATTAAGTTTTAGACCCTAGTTCTTGAAGCCAAAATGAAGAGCTTGGCGAGAGCAACATTTTGACCTGTGGAGATCGAAATTCGACAAAATCGAAAATTTGGAATTTTGCTTGTTTCCTCTTCTAGCTTGAGGTAGGGATTTTTCTTATACTTCTTTATGCACTTTTACTTGATTATAGGAAGCTTAGAGTTGTATATAATTTAATTAAAATTTTTGAAAAAATTGTGATTTATTTGCTTAAAAGAGAAATTTTGAGAAAAATAAAAAGTTAATGCCCAAATTGCGAAAGTGTAAACTTGGAATATGTTTGTAAAGTTATGAAAGAGTTATGTTTTAAATTTGAACAAAAACGGATTTCGATTCGATTGGTTTTGAAATTTTTACCGGTTTGTGACCAAAAGAGCATTTTTAAAGAAAATAAAGAAATTACGTTTAACTTTTGGGGCTTTCAATCAAAATAGGATGTCATAAATTGAATAATGCTTGGAGAATGAGTTTGGAAAGAAAATGATGTTTTCTTGGACGTTAACGGTATTATTTTGTTTAATGTATCTGTTGGAATAAAACCAACACGGTTAGAAATGGACCTTAGGTTACCGGACGTGATTGTGATATGAAAACTAGTGTAGTTGTTCATATTTGTTTAATTTTTTGGAATTTAATTGTTTAAATATCCGTTTAGAAATATCTATTTTGGGTTATCGGTAGAAGATAGCCATGATTGTTGTAGAAATGCATGAGACTTAGGTAAATGGAACCACATTCCTCATTTGTTGCATTAGACATTGCATTACATTCATTTCATTGGAAATATATCTGTTTTTGAGAAATGTTTGGAAATGTATTTGTTTGCGAAAAGATGAATACTTGGTGAATCTGGGTAGAGGGTGTAGAACCGCGCGGTCAGGTGTTGAGCCTTCCAGTTTACTGGTAAAAATGACAGTGGTAGTGCATTAGGGTCTACTTGGAGACACACACCTAGAGAATCACAGAGCCTGTATTCATGTAACATATATGGTTTAAAATGGAAATGGTTTTATATCTGTTGTTGCATTTTAGCATTGCATGCTTTATAAAAAGAGAGATAAATTGTCTTACCATGAGCATGGCATAAGCATACTCCTCTTTAGTCTTGTCATGATTCATATGTTGTGTAGTATATCTCTACTGGGTTATGGCTCACCCTATAAGGGAAACCATTTCAGGTACAGGTGCTATGCCTCCTCCAAGGCATTGACTTGGGAGGACTCGGAGCTGAGGCTTCATTTTTGTTTTATTGTTATTTGTTGAATGTAAGCCCAAGGCTGTATTTGCGTTGAGTTGAAACTCCATTTTGTGTAACTAAGAATGTTTTTGAATAAATTTGTATGCTTGTAAGGCACTTATTATTGTTCGGCTTCCATTTCATACTTGTTGTAAAATGTATGCTTGGGATTGGAACTGGGGCATTGAGATGTAAATAACATGTACTTGGCATTTGGGATTTAATGGAAATAGATGTATAGAATAGTTAGCTATATATATGTGTTTGTCTATCAGGTGGGTTTTGTAGGATAAATAGATATGCCTTGTCCAATTTTCGGGGCGTTACACAAACTCAATTATCAATTTCAATTATAATAACTAATTTTATATGCACTCTATTTGAGAAATATTTATTTTTCATATATATAATTATAATTTAATTATTATGATATTTGAGGGAAAAAATTGTCTCAATATACAAATAAATAAATAAATAAATAAGACAGAATGTGCTTAATTATGTGTATTGCATGAATCAAATTATTTTATTTTTTTTGTATTTTGTATTTTTTGTCTATCTTATTGATGTATTAATATTAATTTATATAATTTTTTTTGTTTAACATGAAATTATTTATTACAAAATATTTATATTTAATTTAAATTTTATATACCTATATACAATATGTATGAATGATTCAAAAAAAATATTAAAGATAGATCAATACTTTACAGAATTAATTTATGTATTTTTTTTTAATCCAATCACAACATATTTATTAAGGCACTTGGGCAAAAAGTCCATTTTTAGATTTTCTTTGACCAAAAGTCCAGGTGGTAAAATACTTTGTCTAAAAGGATAAATTTAAACAAAAAGACCAAAATACCCTATATATATGACATACACAGTGCAAAAATATCAATTTTTTCGTGCAGATTTTTTTTTTTTTTCCTTTCGCGGTTTTTAGTTGGACAACCAGTGCCGAATTATTTCATTATATTCGGACATCAACTGCTGAATTATTTCATTATATTCAGATATCAACTCCTGAATTATTTCATTATATTCGGATATCAATTGCCAAAAGTTTTTTTTTTTTTTTAATTTTTTTGGAACAAATTTGTCGAATTAATCATTGTTATTCAGAAGTTAAGTTTCGAATTAAATGTATAATTTCGGAAAACCAGTGCCAAAATTCCTAAACTAAAAAACATTAAAAAAAATTAAAAAAAAAGAGAGGGTTTTATGGCACTGGAGTGCATAGAGATCTGAAAATGGTAAATGCAATAACAAAATGAAAAGATGCTTCATCTTCAATAATATTTTGGAGGGTTTTCAATGGAGGTTCAATAGAGTCTTTGTAACGCCCTCAAAATAAACCCATAAATCATGCATTCGGGACATCCAGAAACATAAGAGAAATAAACATATTTCTATTCATCAGAGTATTTAATCCAAAAGTATTACATGTTGACAACAAAAGTAAATGCCCCACGGGCTTACAACTTTCCAAGCCAACACTCGGTTACAAACAGAGAGTACTAACTTTACACAAAATAAGCCCTTGGCTTAATATACATGTAATACACAAAAATAAACAAAAGAGTCTTCAACTCCCACAACCATCCAAGCTATGATCTCGGGGGCGGCATAATACCTGAACCTGAAAATGATGTCCCATATAGGGTGAGCCAACGCCTAGTAGAGATATGCTAAACATAATATGAACAATAACTAAAACATTCGCATTTGATAAATGTTTAACTCACATGAATCAATTCATAACCCATTTCAATTACATGACAAATGTGTCCATGTTTCATTCCATTTTCCATTTCTTATCCAATTTCTCAATTCATAACCATGGCTCAGAACCTGGCCAAGCAATATGGATGAGATTTCATCTCATATTAACAATACTTTCATTTCAAATGAGATAATAACTCATAACAAACACTTCCATAATTCACCTATGATACACATATTTACTGTATTAATAACACATTAAAACACTTTCATACTTCACAAATGATACACAGATTCGCTGTATCAATACTTCAATAGATACACATATTTGCTGTATCAATGGAGTCCATCCCCTATCTCCTCCCAAATAACATCCGGTTTAGGAGTCCATCCCCTATCTTTCCCTAAACCGTGGAGTACATCCCTTATCTCCTCTCACGCAATACAATGTATATAACCGTTTATCATATACATAATCAATCAATACATAAATTTAATGTATTATTCCAACCGTCATATTCGATGACATATTCAATTGATTAGTTTTAGTTCGCTTAATCATCATGCATTGTCTACAACAATCAAGACTATCCTCCACCGATAGCCCAAAGCAATTATTTCTAAACAGATAATAAATGCATCAACAGATAAATTACCAACATTTCCAAAGGTGAGTGATTAATGAATCCAACTCCACCGTCCTATCTCATAATGAGCCAATTTCATTATTTCTAGCTCAATTTCATATTTCCATAATAATTGTCATTAATTACACTAATGACCCAAATATACCCCAAACATGGCATTTTCCCCATTTTTCTCAACATTGACCCAAAGGTCCAAATATTATCAACAACATCAATAACCTCCTTTTTAGACCCAAAACACATATGTTTGAATCAAAAGAACAAAACCCCTCCTTCCAATATACATATCTCAAACCCTAACTTCCCAAATCAAACCATCTATACAAATAACTCAACATTTATGTTAAAGCACATAAGAATGAGTAGGAACCCCTATCTCAAATTTCGGAGCTCAACGGAGAAGATGATGAAAACTCAAAGTGCTCCAAATCCCAAGATTTTCGGATCAAAAGATAGCCCACACCAAGATCAACACTTTTTACAAAGGCCCAAAGGTGGGAGATCACTAGGGCTAGATGATTTCTTAGAGAGAATGTGAGGTTTTAGAGAGAGGAGCTCTCCAATGGTGGCTTTCGAAAAGTAAAAGAGAGAAAGGATGTTGAAAAGTGATCCAAAAAGTCAAAACTCGGACTGATATAAAAGTTGCCCCGCTCGAGCGTGGAACTCCCCGCTCGAGCGTCAGACACAGACTCACGCTCGAGCGTCAAAAGCGCCGCTCGAGTGTTGATTGCACACCAGCAGAAGTTTTGCAGACATGGTCCCCGCTCGAGCGTCAAACTCTCCCGCTCGAGCAGAGGGACAAAATCAAAGGGTCACACTCGAGCGTCAAAACTCTCGCTGAAGCGTACGAAGACCTGCAGAGGAAAATACTGGGAGATGGAAATTCACGCTCGAGCGTCAAAATGCCCGCACGAGCGGAGGATCAAAATCAAAGGGCCCGCTCGAGCGTGAAAAGCCCCGCTCGAGCGTGAAGGCCAAATTCTGGGCATCAACTCTAGGTTCCAAAGCACAACCAACCTATTTCAAACCTGCCCAACACAACCCAAGACTCAAATACAAAGAGTAAGGGAAAGAAATGAGAATGAGACAACAACACAACCACGGAACCAAGTCCGGAATACACTATACAGAGGAAGGGAAAAACCGAGATCGCTATAGTCTTCAATATAAGACTTTGTCTTCCCTTCACTTCACTTCTTCACGCTGTGGTCTTGAATGGTCTTCACGTGGGTCTACAAATCTAGAAGCAAGGTCACTCAACAAATGTGTGGAAAGGAGAGTTGAGTGGTGCGTGTACAATGATTATAAGTGAAGGGTATAATTGTAACTTTTAGGGTGTGGATTGAGAAAATTAATTAATAATCAAATTAATAAGTATGTGTACTAAGAGAAGATGTACACTGAGGTAATAAAGTGTGTGGAAATAGAATTTCTCAGACTTTTCACCAAATTATTTTACAAATGGTGAATTGCTCACCAATAAAAAATATCCACTAGACCTAATACCTTAGACACCTCTAAGTTGGATTTATCACCAAATTTCTCTATTCATTATATTTAATCTTTTAAATAAAATTTGTGTAATTCTATTTCTACATATTTTTATTTTTTTAAATAAATATAAAATAAAAATAAATAATTAGAAGAAAAATTTACCTATAAATCTCATTTTAAAGAATGGTAATCCATTTAGTCCTAAGGATTTTCTCACAGACCAATTAGTCCTATTGATTTTAAAAATGTAGATTTAATATATTATTTAAAAATTAAATTTACAGTTATACCCTTATTTCTATTATATTTTCTTCTTTTTCTTTTTCTTTTTCCTTTTTGTGCTAGAAATGTAAGATACACAATTTATGAGAATCAAATTTAAGATAAATTTTTTCATGAGAATTTTTTTATTTGGAAAACATTTCAAAAGGAGTACAAAATGACTTGCAATATGGGATTCTTCAAACATTCTCAAAGGATGTGGGATTCTTCAAATATTTTAAAAGGAATAAAAAAACAACAATGATTCATCCCCCCTTTTCCCCCCACCCCCTTTGACCCCCTCTCTCTCTCATTGGTTACTTTTTCTTTTTCTTTTTCTTTTTTTTCTGCTCCTCCAATCACCCCTCGCCACGTGGCAAAGGGGGTGAGGGGGTGACCCCCAAAAGGGGGTCCCAAACATTATTCATAAAAAAACTCCTTAGTAAGTTTTGGGTAAATGTATAATTTCAAACTGTAACACTTCAATGTAACACTCAAACGTAACACTCCAACAAAACTTGCTAGTGCACTTTTTCCAAACATAACACTTCAATATAATACTTCAAAAAAACTCCTTGACATAACACTTTAATATAACACACAAAAAAACTTCTTAATGTCCTTTTCCCAAACGCAACACTCCAAAAAAAGGATGTGAAATTCTTCAAACTATTCCAAAAAGAGTACAAAAAGTACTCAGTAAATTTTGGACAAATGTCTAATTTCAAACTGTGAGTCTTATGGTTGAAAAAAATACATTAATGAATTTTTTAGTGTTTTTGTGTGTGTTACATTGGGGTGTTGCATTTGGGATTACATTGATTGGAGTGCTATGTTTAGGAAAAGTACACTAAGAAGTTTTTTTGTTTATTACGTTTGGAAAAAATACATTGAGGAGTTTTTTTTTTGGAGTGTTACGTTGTTTCGTTTGGGAAAAATACACTAAAGAGTTTTTTAGTGTGTTAAATTAGAGTGCTACGTTATTGGAGCGTTACGTATTTGTTTGTAATGTGAGATTTGTTCTAGAATGAGAGAAAATCCAAAACTTGTATAGTGTGGATTGCCCAAATGTGTAATTTCACATTTGGAGAAACCCACTTTATCCCTTAAAAATTAAACCCAAACATGTAAGTTACTATTCTTTTGTGTAATTTCCACTTTAATAAGACGTTTGGGTTCATAAGAAAAAACAGAGGACTAAATAGTTCACAAGATCACATTTTGGGATTTATTGGTGCTTTACCCTAATTAGAATCACTTTTAATTTTATATTAATAATTCTCTTTCTAATTTAACTATTATTTTGATATCGTATTTATTTTACTATCTTATAATTTAATATATATTATATAAAATCATTATATGATAATTACACTTTTGTAGCACAATAGAACTAAAATATCAAAATAAACAAATAATTTACTAAATTTATTATATATAATTATTTAATATAGCGATCCCGGGTTTTACCCTTTTGTGTACAGTGATCCGAACTTGTTTCCGTAGATGTTGATTGTTGTTTACATCTTGTTTCTGTCCTTCAATACTTTGTATTTGAGTTATAGGATGTTATGGGTAGGATTGTTACAGGTTGGGAGTGAATGGGAGCAAATTGTTGTTGCCCAGAATTTTGGTTATTCGCTCGAGCGAGACTTTTGTCGCTCGAGCGAGCTTTGTGTTTTAGATCCTTCGCTCGAGCCAGGATTCCTTCGCTCGAGCGAGAGTTGAGTTTTTGTGTCTGGTGGCTCGAGCGAGAAGTCTTGCGCTCGAGCGTGCATCTGCGTCTCATATGACCTGAGAGCTGCGTTTCTTGGCTCGAGCGAGCTTTCCTTCGCTCGAGCGAGCGAGGTGTATGTTTTGGGTTCCTTCGCTCGAGCGAGCATTCTTGTGCTCGAGCGTGCTTCTGGGTTGTAGACCTGAAGCTTCGAATTGTTGGCTCGAGCGAGGCTTTCTACACTTGAGCGACAGTTCTTTGTGTCTGGTCGCTCGAGCGACCAATCCTTTGCTCGAGCGAGCCTGTGTTATATCAGTAAGCAACAGCGGGGAACACTTCACTTTTTCTCCTCTTTGATTTCAAAACCCTAGAATTCGGCTCTCTCTCTCTCTCTACACTTGTCTTCTCTCTAGGGATTGATCTACCTATAGTGAGTTTCTATCCTAAGTCCTTTGTATAAAAGATAGAGTGGGTTGAGGGCTTCGTTTTAATCTGAAAATTATTGGATTTGGAGCACGTTGGTTTTCGGTCTTCTTCTCCGTTTGAGCTCTAACTTCGAGGTAGGGATATCCTACTCCATCTTATGAGCTTTGTCTTTAAATTTTGGTATTTTGATATGTTGGGGGTTGTTGGGTAATTTTGAAAAAGTTTGGGGTCCTTGTGTAATTTACAAAAGAGGGGGGTTTTCATATATATAAACCCATATGTATGTAATACATTGAGAAAATGAGCTAATGTTGGAATATTGATGAAAATGGAACCTTAGGGTTGTTATGTGAATTATGGGATAATGCCCTAATTAGTTTGGTAAAATTAATTGGTATAATTAATTTTGGGGAGATGTGAAATTGAGTTGAAATTCATGAAATTGGGGAATTATGAGATTTAATGGTGTAGTTGGATAATTTAATCACTCACCTATGAAATTGTTGATATTTTATCTGTTGATAAATTTATTATCTGTTTAGAGATAACTGCTTTGGGCTATCGGTGGAGGATAGTCTTGATTGTTGTAAACAATGCATGATGATTAGGCAAACTAGAACTAATCAATTGAGTATGCTATCGAATATGGCGGTTGGTATAATACATCAAATTTTGTATTGATTGATTGAACTTGTATATGCTAATTGCTTATATACATTGTTTTGTGTGGGAGGAGATGGGGGATGTACTCCACAGTTTAGGGGAAGATGGAGGATGGACCTCTAAACCGGAAATTGTTTGACATTGATACAGCACTACAATGTGTATCATTTGTGAAGTATAGAAGTGTTTCTATGATATATTGATACAGTACCAAAATGTGTATCATTTGTGAAGTATGAAAGTGTTCTTGTTTTATTGGTACAACACTACAATGTGTATTATTTGTGAAGTATGGAATTGATTTTATGTGTTATTAATACAGCACCAAAATGTGTATCCATCATGAATTTCGAAAGTATTTTAGTGATGAGTTATAATCTCATTAAATCGTTTGGCCAAGTTCTGAATCTTGTTTTCAAACTTAGAGTCGAATAAGAAATGGAAGATGAATTGTAACATGGACATGACTGTCATGAAACTGTAATACGATATAAGTTGGAATATAATTGTGGACTATCTATCGAACGCTATTATTTTAGTCATTGTTTATAGTTGGTTTAGTATATTTCTACTGGGCTGTGGCTCACCCTATATGGGACATCATTTTCAGGTATAGGTAGCATGCCACCTCCAAGGACATAGCTTGAGAGGCTTAGTGGTTGGGACATCTTTTGTGATTACATTTTTGTATTACATGTATATCAAGCCAAGGGCTTATTTTGTGTATTGAGTTAATACTCTCTTTTTGTAACCCAAGTGTTGACTTGGAAAGTTGTAAGCCTATAGGACGTTTACTTTTGTTGTCAACATGTAATACATTTTGTAATGGACACTCTGATGAAATGTAATTATGCTTATTTCTTTTATGACTGAGCATGTCAATATTGTATGAATTATGGGTTTATTTTGAGGGCGTTACATTTAAGTAATACTTTTATAGAATGATAATGTTAAGATTATTAAAATAAATATTTAAAATTTTATTTTAATTAAAACTAAAATTAAAATAATTCTTTTGTAACACATATCATAATATAAAATATCATTACATTAATTAAAGTTAACCCCATTGTAATTTTATGTTAGACATCATATTTCTAAAACTGATTTAAATACACATGTAACGTCTAATTTGATATTGATTGATTAAAATAATAGAGCTCAATACTTTTTTTTTTTTTCCAAGGTTTTGAAAGATAACCTGACAAATGTCAAATGATAAATAGTGTGGAGTATTATTTTAAAGAATAATAATTCATTGTAAAGGATTGTGTATATTGAAAGCACCTATTGATGTTTCTTGAATGACTTTTAAATGAAAATTTTAAATTGGTAGTATTATTGATAATGCACCTTCATGAGCTCTGTTAGAAAAGATATGCAAAAATAATTTGGCTGGAATAAAAATTTTGCGGTTCTTATGATGTGTCAGATAATTAATCAAAACCCATTTGAGAGCAGAAATTATTAAAGTTATAGAGATTTTGTGTCTAATTCCCTTTGAGGACATTGTTTATGATTTGAATTTGTAATTTTTTATGGATCAATGTGAATAACTCTTACGATCTTACTGATATAAATATAAATCTTACCTTTGAGTTAACCCACCTTAAGCACTTTTTCGTGCAATAAAGTACTTAAATATTTTTATATAAAAGTATTATAATAGATCATATTCAAACATCACTTGAAACATAATTAAAGACTCGATGTACCACGTTAGACATAACAAAAATATAACAAATTAGTAGAGACCTTTTCGATTAATAATCAAAATAATACACCATGAGTTATAACCAAATCATAATTTGTATATTATAAAAAATTTCGTTATTTTTATTTTTTTAAGAAAAAAATATTTTGATACAAGTGAAATTCATGATTGTTAGTAAATTTGATTAACACGAAGATTTGATTTCAAGTTGAGAATACACCATTTTTTTTACTTTAAAAGAAATTGTTTTTATGAGCTTTTTACATAGGATCACACACACAACAATAAAAATTTTCATAAGCTATTAACAAATCTGTTTGTATTTGACTTTCACTTGTTATAATTTTTCTACAAAAAATATTAGGACTCACAATCAATTTTTTATTTTAAAAATAAATTCACGTGTATCACATGGGTCACCTACTAGTTTATGTTATACAACTAACTAAAAAATTTATCCATGCAAAAAATTAAATTGATCCAACATCAATTGTCATATCATTAGATTATTTTTATCTATACAACCTACATGTTCTTAAAAATATATCACCTAGTTGATATAATATATATGTGATTTGATCATGTAATTATTTGTCTGGTCAACCTAATTTTTTGCATGCATGTTATTCTCATCTTGTCATATGAGATGAACGGTTCATGTCAATGAATCATTGACATGAATACAAATTAGTCTCATAATGCGCCAATTTTATCTGTGAAGATAAGATATTCAACATTAGCAAATCTGAATTATGAGAATCAACCTCTCCCTTTAAAACTTGTACACTCTGTTTGGCAATATTGCCACCATGTAGTATGTAAATTAATTGGAAACATGCTCCTATGTTGTATTCATTTTCTGTACTCAAATAAAAAATCAGTGACAAAATGACATATCTTTAGATGACCCTTTTTAAGTTTATATAATCACAATTCCATTGTCACAAATGGTTGAACATGTGTTCATTGGCATTGAAATAAGTTCTTCCATCATCAGCAACAATGGTGGTGGATGAGGATTCAAATCCTTTATATTTTATAGTGATGTAAAATGTTTCCCTTCTATTTTTGTGATGGGAAATGTTATACAAACTAACAAACATTTTGTCATGCAACAATCAAACTTTGGAAATGGAAACAAAACTTGCTTCAACGATACGATAGGCGTCACATTAGTAAATAAAACAAGTTTGTATGATTTATCAAATCATAAACGCCTAATACTATCATCCAATCTGGATCCACCAAGTCGATCAAGGTCTAAAATTGTTCTGGTTCTTATGGTTGTAACAAAATCTCAAATCCTACCTTTTTACTATGGAACAAGTTTGGAAACAAAGACAAAGATATCAGTTTAGCCAAGAAAAGAAAAAAAGAACAACTATTACTAAATATCCAACAACCATATAGAAGACCTAATGAAAAAATTCACTTCTGAAGAACCCTCAGCTTAACTCTAAAGCTTTAGAGATAACCTTAGATGGGTTTCGACATTGTGTCTTTGTCAATGCTGCCCTTTCCGGTTCCTATTCGAAGGGTAAAAAATTGTTGTAAGTTATAGAAATACACAAATTTATATTGAAAAGATAAAGCAGGGTGACAAAAAGATATACACATTTAATGAGTTTTAGGTATACATGTGCACTTGCCATAGAAGATGTGGTAGGCCACCAGAGGAATGGTTATCCCATGTTGCTCCAAATGCCATCAAATACAGCATGCTTTCATAATGTGTAAGAAAGTTCTGTGCCCCGGATAGTGAGTCTTAAACATCAATGAGATGACTATTGAATTGTGAATCCATGTGAACAAATCTATATTCATATTGTGGACTGTTGTCTGGATCTACATTTACGACTGGAACTTGAATCCTCACCCGATCTCCAACAAAGTTAGTCTCAGCTCTGAATTGCTTGATATCGGTATACAACTTGCTCTGCCTGCTCCTAAGCTTTTGGAGTGGTCGGTTCAATCTCCTTATCTTGTTAAATGCCATAGTTATGGCAATACCAAGTCCAATAACAAACGATACCACTGACATGAGTGAGACGCTGATGTCAATGGTACAAGCAAACGTTCCTTAGACGAGCACAGTTGTGCACTGATTCCAAGCGAGCTAATGACATCTTCTGCCCTCTTTTCAAGATCAACTTCCTCTAAGTGCATTTGATTTCTCATAAGCTCAAATGCTTCAATAGTATGTCTTTGTTCTGGTCTTACCCTATGTGTGTGGGATTTGGCATTATCTGCACATGAAACAAAAATATAGTTACCATTTTGTTTTCCACTTGTAATATTCACAATAAGGATTAGGTATTATCTTATACTATCCAATATGAAATATTATTCTCTTTACCCTACCTTATGTCGTGTTTGTTTCAATGTAATAAGGATTAGGTAATATTTGGCCCTCTATTTATATAAATATATTATTCGCTTTACCCTACATTATGTCATGTTTGTTTCAATGTGAGATAAAGATTAGATATTATCCAGCCCTATGTATATGTCTAATCACGCCAACACCTGTTTGGTTTTGGGAGCTTCTAATACATCTCTTAAATTTTTCACTACACTCACCTATTACATTTAACAATATTTCATGAAGAATCTCACCATATGCAAAAATTAAAGGCCCCTAGCAGTCAAAATAGGTTTGGCATTACAAAAATACAGAATTGCCTCTTAAATTTTTAATACTTCCAAGATATTAATGTATAAGAGCAACTCTGGCAGAGGCCCTTACCCTATTTTTTTTTTTTTTTTTTTATAGATATTTGAGGAGTCCTACCACACGTAAATCACATCTTGCTTAAAGTAGTTCCCCAAAATAGGAGCGGCTACAATTGCTCCGCAATTGTGGCGAACTAAGGTAGACCTCCAAAAAATATATAATTATTTTCTGGCCAATGGATCTGTCGTCTAGGGTTCTCTCTTCATTAAACCATCTCCAACCGTGAATGCCTACAAACATAGAGAGAATCCTAGATGATAGATTCATTTGCCAGAAAATAATTTTATATTTTTTGAGGTTCTACAGTAACTCACCACAATTGGGGAGCAACTCTACCAGTCCTAGTTTGAGGGACAGTTTTAAGGAAGCCGTTGGAGTCATTTACTTGGGTTAGGACTCCTCAAAATATCTAGAAAATAGGGATGATGGCTCTGCTAGAGTTGCTCCAAGTATTCTCCAACTACATTTTTGCACTACAACAAAGGTAGAGCTTTTCTAATAAAATAAGTTTTTTTAACAAACAAACCATTTTGAATAAATAAATTGGAAATTTACGTTATTAATTACACAAAATCACCCTCCACGGCCAACAATACACTTAATGACAACAAGAGTTAATTCAATTTTAGGTCCTCA